>CM060964.1:285695964-285725964 GCA_030765045.1 Tenodera sinensis | reverse complement strand
GCAAGTAAGTAAGTAAGTGGGTAAGTAAGTAAGTAAGTGGGTAAGTAAGTAAGTGGGTAAGTAAGTAAGTGGGTAAGTAAGTAAGTGGGTAAGTAAGTAAGTGGGTAAGTAAGTAAGTAAGTAAGTGGGTAAGTAAGTATGTGGGTAAGTAAGTAAGTAAGTGGGTAAGTAAGTAAGTGGGTAGGTAACTAAGTAAGTAAGTGGGTAAGTCAGTAAGTAAGTAAGTGGGTAAGTAAGTAAGTAAGTGGGTAAGTAAGTAAGTAAGTAAGTTAGTGGGTAAGTAAGTAAGTCGGTAAGTAAGTAAGTAAGTGGGTAAGTAAGTAAGTGGGTAAGTAAGTAAGTAAGTTGGTAAGTAAGTAAGTAAGTGGGTAAGTAAGTAAGTAAGTAAGTAAGTAAGTAAGTGGGTAAGTAAGTAAGTGGGTAAGTAAGTAAGTGGGTAAGTAAGTAAGTGGGTAAGCAAGTAAGTAAGTAAGTAAGTAAGTGGGTAAGTAAGTAAGTAAGTGGGTAAGCAAGTAAGTAAGTAAGTGGGTAAGTAAGTAAGTAAGTGGGTAAGTAAGTAAGTAAGTGGGTAAGTAAGTAAGTAAGTGGGTAAGTAAGTAAGTGGGTAAGTAAGTAAGTAAGTAAGTGGGTAAGTAAGTAAGTGGGTAAGTAAGTAAGTGAGTAAGTGGGTAAGTAAGTAAGTAAGTAAGTGGGTAAGTAAGTAAGTGGGTAAGTAAGTAAGTGAGTGAGTGGGTGGATGAGTGGGTTGGTGAGTGGGTGGGTGGGTGAGTGGGTGGGTGAGTGAGTGAGTGAGTGAGTAAGTGAGTGAGTGAGTAAGTAAGTGAGTAAGTAAGTGAGTAAATAAGTGAGTGAGTAAGTAAGTAAATAAATAAGTAAATAAATAAATAAATAAATAAATAAATAAATGAGTGAGTGGGTGAGTGGGCAAGTGGGCGAGTGAGCGAGTGAGGTCGGTATTATTATTATTATTATTATTATTATTATTATTATTATTATTATTATTATTATTATTATTATTATTATTATTATTATTATTATTATTATTATTATTATTGTTATTGTTATTATTTTGTTCTTTAACGACGCTGTCAATTGCCAGGATCACATCAGCGTCGCCGGTGTGCCGGAATTTTGTCCCGCAGGAGTTCTTTAACATGCCAGTAAATCTACCGACATGGAGCTGTTTTTAAGCGCACTTAAAAACCATCGGTCTGGGCCGGATTTGAACCCACGACCTTGGGATCAGTAGGCCAGCATCTAACCAACTGAGCCACCCAGACCGACAGTGAGGTTGGTGAGTGAGTGAGGTCGGTGAGGTAGGCGAGGTCGGTGAGGTCGGTAAGTTCGGTAAGGTTGGTAAGGTCGGTAAGGTAGGTAAGTTCGGTAAGGTAGGTAAGGTAGGTAAGGTAAGTAAGGTAAGTAAAGTAAGTAGATAAATAAATAAATTGGTTTGAATGTTGCAATAATTATACTTTTCTCAAATAAGGAGTGGTTATTAAGTGTTTTATGTCCTGGCTCCACAGAGGGACCTTCTCTTAAAATACCTGCCACTTAAGCCTACTGTATTCTTCTATTCCTATTCTATCTATAGGGAAATATGTAATAAAAGCATTTCTACAAACATTTGTCTTGATTAATACCAAGTAGGTGCAAGAGTCAGCCTTCTTAAGAATACTTTGTACAAGAGTGAGTAGAGAAAGTTGTGCGAATGCATACATTTTTTATTTTCTCAAAAATGGCTCTAATGATTTTCAGTAAAGTTTGGTATTTTTCAAACAGCTCACTCTTGAGTTACAGTGTTCTTTCTTTCTCACAAACACACCTTCTTTGGTGTAAGAGAAATTTCAGTGGATCTATTTCTGATGAAATCTCATAATCAAATTTTTGGATAGAGTATTATATTTTCTCCACCCTCCTTAGTTAAGTGATACAGGAAGTAAAAGGATTAGGAGAAAGTATGCATGGTATTTGGGAGTTTCCAGCTAATCTAAATTGTAGTGCTGTGCTTCACAGTCTGGTATTCCATTATAAATGTTCAGTACATATATATATATATATATATATATATATATATATATATATATATATATATATATACACAATTACTTCAAAAGTATTTGACCATAGCAAATGGAATATAACAACCACAGTCATAAAGAGTATTGCTAAGAAATGAACAATATCTATTTCCTTACTCTGATCAATATCTACATTTGGAAATAAAATGCTATTTGAGTTCATATGTAGCTTAATTTATGAACAAATCCACATTATTTAAAACCATGCCTCATTTGATTTCAACCAGTATTCGTCTAGTAAACAAGATCCCAGGTATGATGTGTCACTGACACACACCAATCTCTCATTTCTTACACACTTGCATTTCAACCACTGTGGTTGTTAGCTCCATCTCTGTTTTCAAAGCTGTTGAATGATATCTAAGCAATATGGGTTGAAAACAGTGTTGCTAGGTCTACTGATTTTGCAGATCTGCTTTTTTGCAAATCTACTGATATACTGCTAAAAACTGAATGCACTTCAAACAAATAGCTAGAAAAGATAATAAATTTAAAGGTATTAAAGATATTGTAACGAAAATTTAGATGTATATCATTCCTTATATGTATTATGTCTGATATGATTTTGAACAAAATCCACTAATTTATTGTAAAATTTAGAGATTTCATGAATGTGTACCTTTAACATGAGTTCAAAGTGCATACCTAAGTCCACACACCACACTGCACCACTGCAGAGTACAGTGAATCAAGCAAGTGAAGCGAAGTTGAAATTTGACGTGATAGTCTGTGACTGGATAAATATTTTGTTATGTCCTATCGCTAATGAGCGAGCAATGTGTCTATTGTGTAATGTTATTATTACAGCAAAGAAAAATCTAGTATTGAAAGGTATTGCAAAGTAAAACATGTGGTCACACATACATATTAATTGAAAATGTACAATTGAAGCTTCTAAAAGACCTGACTTCATCATGAGAGGTTTGTTTCAGAATTATTTTACTGTTAATAGAGCTAATTTTGTGTTAACTTAGTTGTCTAGCATGTATGTGCCGTGCTTATAGTAACTTCTGTATAAACAATTCTGTAGTTTCATATTCTTTCTGATACGCCTCAGGGTTTGTTACCTAGTGCACTCAGCACTTCTCTCTTGCCACAGATGTCATTCTGTTCTATAGTGTGTGCCTACTGCAACCTTGCCCAACTGCCGATCCCTATTCTACAGTGCGTCTAGTTACATCTACTATTGTGACTGCCAGATTTTGCTTATACATATAAAACCTAACCCTAACCTAAACTCTCATGAATTAAAAACCTAAGCTTATATGTTTATGTATAGATACATGTGTCATGTCTGCTTTTCAATATAGCTCTTGAAAAAGTAATTAGAGAATCAGGTATACACACAAGAGGAAATATATTTTTTAAATCTACCCAGCTGCTAGCGTATGCTGATGACATAAAAACAATCAGGCAATCTGAAAGAGAGGTGAGAGAAGCATTTAATATATTAGAAAAAGCAGCGAAGAACATGGGATTAACAATCAATGAAAACAAAATGAAATATTTACAAACAAAGAACATACAAAGAAATTATACTGTAGTTGATCTTGGAGCTGTTATAACAAGTAATAATAACATTGCTACAGAAATAAACTCAAGGATGAAGATGGCTAATAGATGTTATGGGTTAAAGAAGCAATTCCAATCCCATCTCCTTAGTGCAAAAACAAAATGCATGCGGTATAATACATTGATTCAATTAGACTAGTGCTATTATATGTATCAGAGAGTTGGGCCCTAAATAAACAAAACACGGAAACGTTGATGGTATTTGTAAGGAAAGTATTAAGAAAGATCTATGGGTGTGTGAGTGAAAATGAGACTTGGCATGTTAGATATAATAGTGACTTATATAATTTTTATAAAGAGTCAAATGCAATTAAAGTAATTAAGGCCAATAGAGTGAGATGGCTAGGGCATCTGTATAGGGTGAAGGATAATAATCCATGTAAAAAGGTCAATCTCAGCAATCCATTATATGCAACCAGAAAATTTGAAAGACCACCCATCAAATGGCTCAATGACATGGAAAGAGATCTGAAGGCAATCAATGTAAGCCATTGGAAAAGAGTAGCACTGGATAGAGTTGAATGGAGGCAGATCATTGGAGCAGTCTTGGCCTAATAAGACTGTTGAACCAAAGAAGAAGATAGATACATGAATTAGTAGCATCACTTTGCTTGTGTGCTTTGGTACAGTGTTTTCCAGTTCTTGGCAGTGTTGTTAGCCATATATTGGCTGCATTTACAAAATGCACAGTGGCATCTGCAGAGACACTTGGAAATTACAAAGATGATATTGGGCCAAATGTGAACTGCTTATTCAACTTCTGATTCACAGGAAGTTAGGTTAGGGTTAAAAAATATATTTTGTTTCTTAACGATGCTTGGATCACATCAGCACTGCCGGTGTGGCAGAATTTCATCCCGCAGTTCTTTTGCTTCCTGGTAAATTGATTCACCTTTTAAACACATTTAAAAGCCATCAGTGTGGATTGGGTTTGAACCCACGACCTGTAGGATCAGTAGGCAACTATCTAACCTACTGAGTCACCCAAACTGACAGATTAGCTTTAAATATATAACAAGCATGTCCCCTTAATTTGGTTATGATTCAATCTAAGAACAGCAAACACAAACCATCGCCAATCCAACGGATTTCGTTTCTCATTTACATTGGCAGCCCCCAACCGCACACTCAGTATCCAGAAGGTGGCATGTTTGTTGTTCTTATGCCATTATTTTCCTGTAAAAGAAAACATGAAAAGGGCAGAGGATGTGATCTAAGCTCTCCAAGACCCAACATCAACTTCAAACAACCTCCTAAGATAATTTTATTATACAATTATATTTCACTTTTATCAGTATTTAATATGGGGCTACAGGCACTAAAGTATAGCCAAAGAAATTTTGTCTAAACTATGGAGTCTATGGCCCACGAAGTATCTTCAGAGTATATAATAAGAACTATATTAATAACTGGACTACTTACCTTAAGAGTTGCTTTTTGACTTGATGTTAGAACTTCTGGAACCTATGAGCCACCCATCCTTTTTATGATGCTTTCTTACTATAAAAGTGTGGCAATATTTCAACAAAACATGCAATCTTGCCTCTATAGTGCATGCACGGAAGTGAGTGCAAACCTAAGGATGGATTGAAATCTGATAGACTGGCAAGGTTTTAAACCGATATGTGACTTTTTACAATAAGCTTTAGTTCTAATATTCGTACTCATTTATACCATACTTTTTTACATATTAGCCATCATTTGAAACCAATTTTTCTTGTCCAGGATCATTGGGGTTTAGATTTATAGATCCTACAGCTATGCTTTGTGGTCTAGGGCTCCCAATAAGTCGGCTACGCTTTATGGCTGAAGGATCTAAAACGGTTGGTTGGTGGTTTTTGTTTGTCTTGTGTTGCCAGAAATGTAGTTGTGAATCACATCAACAGTGAGAGGGAGCAAGTGACCATGAGTGTTGGCAGACTTTTTTCTAGGGGGGGGGTCACATATTGGAAATTTGCAATCATATAATATTAAATCATTATTTTACTGTCAAAATTTATAATATTTGTTGCAGATAACCGTATTAATTTGTGCTAAAAAAATTGTTCTTTACATCAAAATTAAAATAATAGTTTAATAGTCAGTAACTGGCTGCACATTAAGTTCACCAACTTCCAAGGGGGGGGGGGGGGCCGCGGCCCTCCCTTGCCCCCGTTTCGCGACGCCCATGCCAGTGACACTTGAAAAACGCCAGCTCCAGACTCGATAGGTTGTCGGTAATTTTAAATATACAATTTTATTTACTTCTACCATCAATAATCAGCTATTTGTAACATCATATCTCAACACTTTCTCCGCCTTTACAAATTGACACAGGTAAAAATAGTTTAGGCGGCGCCGTGGTCAAGCGGTTAGACCGTTAGCCTACCACCTAGGTGGCCCGGGTTCGATCTGGACACTACGGTGTTATTGCACTGTTCGATCACATACACAAAGTCGCTAGTTGCCCTGTAGCCTCGGACCTTTCCTTTGTATTTTACCGCCATTATTACGGTCACGTACACACACGGCCTCTCGCCGTATCCAAGGTCACCCTGCCTCCTCTCGTCCGTATATTGTTGAACGACCCAATGTCACCATATCTTAAACATATGGCATTTTAATCAAAATCGTTTGACTCGTTTTCGAGAAAGTTAAAATTTTCAAAAAAATCCATGTAAAGGGTACTTCAGGGTGGAGGAATTTTCTTCAAAATCTTCGTGTCTGATCCTTAAAAGATGCTAAACTTAAATACCGACTTTGGTTTTTAACCGACTTTTCGTTTTTGAGTTATGCTGTCCACACACACACACGCGCGCGCGCGCGCGCGCGCGCAGACCTTTTCCTAACGTGTTCTTTTTGTCTTCAGAGGGCCTCAAAACATATTTTTGGTGAAATCTCGACATCAAATTGTTGGGTGGAATACAGTACTTCCTCTGCTTGCTATAAGTAGCAAAGAAAGTAAAAATGTAGGTCTTAAAAAACACAATGTATGTCTTTTTGTGGTAGAGTGAAACATTTGATAGATATTCCTTGTTATAAGTTTGAATTTTCCAATACTTAAACTTACTGCAAATGGGAAATCATTCATTTTCTTGTCCCGATATGCAAAGAAAATGAAATGTCAAAGCCATCATACAGGAACCAGCTCCTAAAAGTGTGACTATTGCTTAGAGCCTATTCTAATCCCATGTTCTGCTTGCACCTTCAAGAACATTAACAATAAGATAATTTCTGCAAAGCCCACCTCTATTATGTGGGTTTCGTCCGATATGACACAATGTTGGAGGACGTTAATTAAAAAAAAATCTATGATGTGGGAACAGCGTGTCTACCCCACATCCAAGAGGTCCTGAGTTCCAATCTTGGTTAGGTGAGTTAACTGGATAGCGTTTACCTCACACTGAAAGATGAGCTCCAAGATATATGCACCCCGAACTCATTTGAACATCATTTCATCCATTGCGTTCATACTCAAATATGTCGTTCTCCGTGGCCTAGGGGTAACATGCTATCCTCAGTTTTGAGGCCGTGGCTTCAAACATGGAGGAGGGCGATGGATTTTTTTTCGCGCGTAAAAATACTCAGCATGGCTTCCTTTGGGAGAAAAGTAAACTCGGTGTTTCCGTGTCGTAGATTTACGGGACGTTAAAGATCTCAAGCCGGTTAAACGGGCCTCTGAGCAAAATTAAGCGATCTTTCAAGCCCACTATAGAATGGGACGCTGAGAACCACAGCAAAGTGCGTCCATTTAAAACAAAATCCCTCAGATATGACCCAACCGGTTAAAGGACGTTAAACTTTAAAAAAAAAAAGAAGTTAAATCTGCAAATGCTTTTATGTTTATTTGCAGAAAATGTTTTTGATTATTTATTTTAACTTTTTAGATCCTTTAACCGGGAAGTCAATTCAGACGACGAATGAATGAAGTTATGCTCAAATGAAAGCGGAGCTGTAAGATTTTAAATACCCCACATTTTTTATCTTTTTAGGATAGGAGGAACTCTCTTGTTTGGGTATCGCACCTTAAACAAGATTCGAACTCGGGAGCACAGCGTGTGATAGAAGAGAGAAGGGAGCTTGACCCAATAGCCGAACCCTTACCGAATAATTTTGTAATAATCCTATTCAAATAGCGAAATTGTCAAACATAACCAAAGCAAAATATTTAGTGTTAGGCCATGGTGATGCGTTGTTTATAAACCCACAGAACGCATGAACCGTCAACAGTACTTAGCATGGTACTATATAAATGTATTTCTCTGAGTATAACGAATTGGAATGGCGTATTTTCCTAACCAGATATGACGGATTCACAGAATAATAATCATAATAATAATAATAATAATAATAATAATAATAATAATAATAATAATAATAATAATAATAATAATAATAATAATAATAATAATAATAATAATAATAATAATAATAATAATAATAATAATAATAATAATAATAATAATAATAATAATAATAATAATAATAATAATAATAATAATAATAATAATAATAATAATAATAATAATCATAATCATAATCATAATCATAATCATAATCATAATAATCATAATAATCATAATAATCATAATAATCATAATAATCATAATAATCATAATAATCATAATAATCATAATAATCATAATAATCATAATAATCATAATAATCATAATAATCATAATAATAATAATAATAATAATAATAATAATAATAATAATAATAATAATAATAATAATAATAATAATAATAATAATAATAATAATAATAATAATAATAATAATAATAATAATAACAATAATAATAACAATAACAATAACAATAATAATAACAATAGTAACAGTAACAGGAACAGGAATAGCCATAGCCATAGCCATAGCCATAGCCATAGCCACAGCCACAGCCACAGCCACAGCCACAGCCACAGCCACAGCCACAGCCACAGCCACAGCCACAGCCACAGCCACAGCCACAGCCACAGCCACAGCCACAGCCACAGCCACAGCCACAGCCACAGCCACAGCCACAGCCACAGCCACAGCCACAGCCACAGCCACAGCCACAGCCACAGCCACAGCCACAGCCACAGCCACAGCCACAGCCACAGCCACAGCCACAGCCACAGCCACAGCCACAGCCACAGCCACAGCCACAGCCACAGCCACAGCCACAGCCACAGCCACAGCCACAGCCACAGCCACAGCCACAGCCACAGCCACAGCCACAGCCACAGCCACAGCCACAGCCACAGCCACAGCCACAGCCACAGCCACAGCCACAGCCACAGCCACAGCCACAGCCACAGCCACAGCCACAGCCACAACCATAATAATAATAATAATAATAATAATAATAATAATAATAATAATAATAATAATAATAATAATAATAATAATAATAATAATAATAATAAATAATAATAGATTTTATTGTCATTAGGCCTATTACAGCAATAGACAACGTCAGTGTAGTTTACATGTTATATATAACAAATAGATTCTAGCAAAATTATATATACATACATATTTACAAATATCAGTTATAAAAATAATGCTACCGATATTCACTATGACCTACTATATATTACTTTTAGTACAATCAGTTGTCTTATAGAGCCAAGTATGGAGCGTATATGGATATATCCATTTGTTGAATGGCAATGTACATTTCAAAGATAAGTTACAATAACAGTGGTATTTACAGCTGAGTTGAATTTTCAAAATATTCTTGTAGAGAGTAGTACGGATTGTTTAATAATCTGTCATAAAGTCTACGTTCAAATCTATTATACGTCAGTTGAGTTACCTTATTTGATAATGCATTATACATTTTTATACCTAATGCTTCAAAGCTATTTTGTGATTTTGACAGCCTATGGCTTTGAAAGCAGGAAAGCATGAACTAATGGAGTTGAAATTTTTTCGATTATTAGAGTTCATAATTTGTAGCTAGGCATTAGTTCAGTAATTTGTAGTGAGCATTAGGTACATTATATACGATATTTAAGTAATCATTATAAAGATGAAGAAACACATAACAACAACCAGACAAGATGTGGAATAAAAATTGACTTCCTTTGTAATTGGAGAAGCGGTTATTAGGAGAGCTTTGATAGCCAACTGCAAGGATGAAAGAGTATCACAAAAACACGAATTAATTACAGTTTCCAATGAAGGTGAGGTGCTTTTAATTCCAATAGAGAGGATTTATCACATTCCAGCTGGACAGGTGAAGAGACGGATTCTTCAGAGGGGGTCTACTCTTGCGTTAAATAATGGTGACATTCTCATTTCTTCTGCAGAGATTTTGCTTTCAGATTAAAATTGCTGATGTATTAGAAAGCAACGTCAGGAAATGGAAGGCCATGGATATATCAGGTGTGGTGGCGGGACAGCGCGATCAGGAAGATATTAGTCTGGAAGAACTACAAAACTACAAGATGTCACGGAACTACAGCCGTCGACAAGCAGAGACCCGGATAATGATAATGAAGACCAGCAAAAACTGGAGCAGAAAGGCAGCTAGCAGAAGGAATGCATTGAAGATACTCTCCCTGAAACATCAAAGAAAAGTTTACTCAAGGAGTTACAAGGCACACAGGAAGAGGAAAGTGCAGAGGAGAAATCCAGTCAAGTTGAAGATATGAAAGATGTTGGCGACGCCAACCAGGAACAGATAGGTCATGACGAGGAAGAAGCAGGCACTGTTTATCCTGAAACAGAAGGGCCAACTACTACAGAAGAAAACGAGGATAAAGATCATCAAAAGGAGGCAAATGAATCAATGTTTTTGAGCCAATTTGTTTTTGGCCCCTCCAGTAGTAATCTTCTGCCACTTGAAGAGTTTTCATCAAGGGGCATCGTACTAACTGCCACAAGCTATGGTGAAACAAAAGTAGATAAACCTGCATATCCGGAGGAACACCCATTCAAAGAGGATAATTTCCGTCCATTGTGTCCTCATGGAAAGGGTTGCTTCAATCTGACTCCAAAACATCGCCGAGATTTCAGTCATGAGATGCTGGAACCTCAAACAAAATCTAGCTCCTGCTCTTCAGATAGTAGTGAGCCATAGTAACCAGAGTATTATTTATACCTATTTGCTGTTGATTTCTCAGTGGTTTTCCAAATTTTAAGAAGATGTATAGGTACATATTTTTCTAATTTTGTTATGCTTTGCATATTATTGCAAGTTAAAACTGTCATCCTTCGGCTTGGCAGCCCATAAGATACATGAACATTATGCATTCAGTAAATTAATCAATATAAGTTCTATGTAATTGAAATTATAAGCTTAAAGTGAATAAATATGAAATTAAATTTACCCATGACAGCATACATTTGTAGTTGAATGTTCAAATTTTTAAATAAAGCCTAGCATTGCTCTCAAGAAACTTTTACATAAAACAAGAAAAAGAACAAGTTGAGTTTCAACAACTAAACCTATGATCCGACTTACTATCCATTATAAAATGTAAATTTGGTTGTAATAACAAAGCAGCTCAAAAATATTTACCATAATTAGGCATCTGTAAATGTGTTGCCCTAAAATTATTAGTGCAGATACAGGGATATAAAGATGTACTAAGGGGATATTTTCTGATGTGTTCTGCTTTTCATGTAAAATATTTTGATCTCCCAGTTCCAGAGAAAAGGTTTTCTTTTTCCCTACTTAAAGAAACTACTTTGAAACCTTCTTTATAAAGTAAATATGGAAGAAAGCTGATTTAAAGAAGGAAAATGTGACCATTACACGGGATCCTGTCAACCTGTTCATATACGCGCACTAATCTAATCTACCCTAACATGGGCTTTATTCCCATACCACAGGACCTTCAGAGCAATAAACTGCTCCCTATACCAGTGATATTCAACCAGGTGTATGCAAAGACTTCTTAGGAGGTGCATAAAATTTCATTTAATTTGGTTTAATCCTTTTTTATATTGTATTAAATTAGTTATAAATATTATAACCTATTTTAGATATGGTTATGCATAATTTGAATTAAGGTTAACTCATGACCAAGTTGTCGATGGACCCTTAAACACGACAATGACACAAGCCATAAACTGCCCTCTATATCTACTGGCCAAAGGATTTCTGAAACAAAATCAGCATTTCAAATCAAGCATCAAACTTTTGCCCTTAAAGAAATTTAAAAGGGTATTTAAAAGAAATTTGCAAAATTTATAGGTGTTTTGTCACATCTTTGAATTAATATTGTAAGTATACTATGTGCTATTTTTTTTTCTTGAGATGACCTCTGAGCTTTGCTTTCTTTCTTTTGTTTTCCATGCATATTCTTTCTGTTGTCTCAAAGGTATTGTTGCAGAGTGGTCAAGCTTGAGGCAAGATAGTGAGACTTGGTGCATTCAGAGGAGTCATGCAGTTCAAAACTAAAATTAATTCATAATCACATCTTAAGGACTAGAATGTCTAAGTGCTGAACTTTTGCACTTTGCTGTAAGGCTTGTAAACTGTACAGATGTACAGGTGCTCATTGTAGGACACTACACAGATGCAAATGGCAAAGGTCATCTGAACATGACCTCAGGCTTTGAGTGCATGGCCAGTGCACTACGTGTTGCCTCAACGATCATGGCTATTCAAGCCAGCAGGCTGAAGGTGTCCCAGACCGCCTAAACTAAACCGGTTTCGAATTAGAGGAAGAATGGCATAAGTAGCAAAATAATTCAGGCATAAAGGGATTAAGTTCAGTTCAGTTTTCTAGGAAAGCATAACTGAAAACTGAACTGAACTGAACTTTTCAGTTTAAGTTCTAGTTCAGTTCAGTTTTCAGATTGGAGGAAAGCAAGGCGTAAGATGATGTTTTAGTTGCATAGGTTAGACTCAACTGTTTTCTTTGAAGTTCAAGGGGGCATTTCTGTGCTTCCATTTGTAGACTACTGATGGGGCTTGTATAGTATGCTCCAAGGGCTGTTCTGAGGGCAATAGTTTGAATTATGCTATGAAGCTTAGAAGTTGTAGTTGACGCTGAGTTATGTACTATACAGCCATAATCTAATTTGAATCTAATTAATGCTCTGTAAGTTTTAATTAAGACATTATGATCAGCTCTCCAGTTTTTAGCTGCTATTGATTTCAGTCGTTTAGTCTTATTATGCAGCTGTTGCTTAAATCTTTGATGTGTGGAAGAAAAGTTAATTTCTTGTCAAATAGTATGTTGAGAATTCCAGTCTCATCAACATTTTCTATTTTGCATACATTAATATACAACATAGGGCTCAGAGTGAGTTTCTTGTTTCTGGAAACAATAATGCATTTAGTTTCATGCTTTGAAAATGTCAGTCCTGTCTCTGCTGACCAGGCTTTAAGATTATAGAGTCTCTCTTGTAGAATTCCTTCCCTTTGCAGAAAATTGATAAATCATCTGCAAAAAGGCAGGCTTTAACAGGTGGATTGATGTAGGATATTATACCACTTATTGCAACTAAAAATAATGTTACACTTAGTATCAATACCTGAGGGATGCCATTTTCTATCATTACTTCCTTTGATAGAATTCCATAAGTATCTTCAGTGTATATTTTCTCAAGGTCCTATCATAGGCCTTTTCGATGTCAAGATTGATTACTGACATATGCTGGGAGTGCAAGAAAGCATTCCTTATTTCCAATTCTAGAATTATAAGAGTGTCTGTTGTAGAGTGATATCCACGAAAACCATTTTGTTCAGTTATGAAGAAGTTGTTTTTCTCTAAAGACCAACACAATCGATTGTTTACAATCTTTTCCACAATTTTGCATAGAGTGCATGTTAAAGCTATGGGGCAATAGTGGTTTGCTCTGGTGTGACCTTGTTTGGTTTCAGTACAAGTATAATTGTGGCTTTACGCCACTGATCAGGAAATACTTTATTGGCCCACATATAATTGTACATATTATTAGGATAATTTAAGGCTGTGGGAGGAAGTTGTATCATTATGTAAGAGATATTATCTGGTATAGGACTTGTAGATTTACAGCTGTGGAGCATTGTTGTCAATTCATTGGTATTTTATCATTTTATAGTTCTTTGGAGTCACTGAAAATATTTTCAAAAGAGATATTGTTATAAGAGGTTGAATCAGAACTGAAAAATTCAATGCCATAGCCGGGATTTGAACCATGGATCTTACGCTTATCGAGCGGCTGCTCTAACCATTAAGCTACCATGGCCAACTTGCCAGTATGACATTAAATTCCCCAGTTGATTCGCATTTTTCCTGGTGAGGCCACAAGAGAAATCTCATATCAGAGACAAATACCTCAAGGGCGACTTACTTAGTAAGTACTTTATGTCCCAGGTTTAAATAACCATTACTAGGCTAATCAATTTTATGTGATTTATTTTTTCACTGGTGTTTTTTTTAAACACACAAGCCGCGTGTAAGGCAATGTTATAAGAGATTGAATCAGAACTGAAAAATTCAATGCCATAGCCGGGATTTGAATCACAGATCTTCCGCTTATCGAGCAGTTGCTCTAAGCATTAAGCTACCATGGCCAACTTGCCAGTACGACATTAAATTACCCAGCTGTCAGCAAGACAGCTTATTTGAAAGTTATGATTAATTCCACAAATTTTCTTTAGTTTATTCCACTCCAGTTTTTGTGGAGTCTGATTACTCAAGGTGGAAACAACTTTTAACCATGAGTTTCTTTTGCTATTCTTTATTTCTCTTCTTGCTTTGGCTCATAGCTTTAAAAATGTGATTTTATTTTCATCTGAAGGTTTCTTTTTATATGTGTAATAAGTAGGGCCCGGAAGTTGTTGACCTAAAAGTTCTCTAAAACTGAGCTATAAAATACCCCTAAAATATAATAAAATGCACATAAAATGTAAAAAAATAACCTAACAAAAATTAAAAATTTCTTTCATGATAATAAATTGATAACTGTCATAGACATATAATGAATATATGGTTTGAATAACCACATTTTAAAATTAACTTTCTTAGTAAATAATGCAATTATTGCTACTAAATAATAAATAAATTCAAAATTCATCACATGATTTTCAATTTTATAAAATATGAAAAATAAGTTACTTTACCCTGGTGCTGTTTTTATTTGAGGGTGGCTTCTTGTTTGAGCGATGTGGCTCTTATTTCCCTCAGGGCGTGGTAACGGATGGAATGAACATACACTCGGGTTTAACTTTAGTCAAACATTTTATTTGCAGCTTCTTGTTCACAATTTTTAAATCGTATCACAGTAGAAAGTCTTATTTTAGCGGATCAACTTCCCTAGCATTGCCGAAATTTAATTAAAGGTCTCTAAACACTTAGTAAATTCACTTTTACTATTTCATGACGCGTACACATAAAAATGCGTCCATCCATGCCGAATACGGAGACGCTAGTGTACAGTTTTTTGGCATCGTTTTGATGCGACACCGCCTTCTTCATATTCATCCGCGCTATTCATCAAATAGTTCTTTCTCGTTAGGGAAGCAATCTCTAATCATCCTCCCCTACTTTTATTATGGAACACACACAATTCTAATATTTATACACATATATCAAAATCAAATATGGAAAGATTTATGACGTATTTGTGCAAACTTAGTTGTTCGTAACAATGAACCTTATCAACATGTTTTCATCATTTAATTATCTCATACCAACATCAAAAAACGAATTACACTTTTAACAAACATTTACATGAACAATTTTCTTTTGGGGTCTTCTAATATTCTGTCTCAACCCATTAGCCAAAACATACCTTACTTAGCATTGCAGTACACCACCATGGTCATCTTCAAGTTATAAAAAGTAAAGGAATGACAGTTGTCAGGTAAAACTGTTTTATACCTTGAGGAACTTCTCTCCACTTCCACAGATGTTATATGTGCATATTTGAAAAACACTATGTCACTGCCTGTTAAATCCTGTTCAAAAATATAATTTCTGAAGTTTTCTCCTCAGAAGCTATTGGCAAACTGACAAACTGTTTGGTATCCTTTGTGTCCAACACAAATTTTAGTTTCTATCTAATTTTGTCCCCAATCTCGTTTACTCATACATTTTGTATCCTCTCTTCCACAGTCCTCACTGACTTAATCAACTTATCCAATGTCATGCCACTTTGTTCAAGGGGAGTTATGGTCTCTATCAAAAATGCAAAATTTTATTTAATGAAAGCTAATTTACCTTGGATTTGAGTATCAGAAAACAGATCCTGTGCACTCTCAATTGCCTTAGAATCTGCCCTATAGAGATATTCACCACTTCTCTCACTATTTGAAAATTGTCACAGTGGTATATACATGCAGTTAACCACGTACCCCAATGTGTTAAAATTGGTGCAAGGGGCAAAGTTATATTAGGGGCTTTGTCTTTGAAATACATAGTTCGGACTGGTGCTTTCAAAAATATTTCCTTTACTGTGGAAATTAGTATATCTACTTCTGCAAATGTTGATCTGACCTGCTCTGCAATTCGATGAAAAGCATGGACCAAACACATAACATGCACCAGTTTACTGTAAAATGATCAGATCAATTTTGCTGCCTTTACCATTTAAGGCACTGTGTCTGTTAGGAAGAGGAGCACGTCATGTTGTATTCCACTGGGGTGCAATAAACACATGGATTTATCTAACAGTTTGCATATCTGACTGTGGTTAATAGCTTCCATAACCTCTGAGGTCAGAAGAAACATTTGTACGGCACTAGTAGCTTCTAGTGTACCTATCACTACATTGGCTACATAACACCCCTCTGAATCGGTTGTCTCATCAATTAATACATGCATTTTTTTCACGTATTCGGTTTAATGTGTCTTCATAATATTTTTGTAGGTGACTTTTATGCAAAGTTGATTCATCTAGAATTGTATGACCAGTGTGACATTCAAGAAAATCTCATAATTTGGAATTACCTAATTTTACTAGCAGAATATTTGCACTAACAAACACTTCACATAATTTTTTATAAAAGGAAAATGACTTGTTACTTTATGTCAAAGCAGTTTCTTTCAACAGTAACTGAGACACTTGTCTTTTTTTCACATTTGAAGAGCTTGCAAATGTTTTTCACGCCCAACATATTGTTGTACAGTGAAGTTTTTGTCTGCAGCGACTTTAATTTCGCAAACTTTACAGAACAATACAGTTCCATCAGTAGAGAATATGTTTCTGTCAAACTCTGAAACATACTGTTTCAAATAGGATACAGTAGACTGTTTTTGTTTCAGCATCTCAATCCCACAACACAACAAATTTACACACCTCACAAACTACTCTCTTACTGCGACACTTCTAGCTCCTGTAGTCCTGACTGATGCAATCCACATGTATTGCATAATGTAATCGGCGATTCCTCGAATTGATGCGTAATAAATTCATTAGCACTGTTGGGACGCTGATCTGTGTTAATTACGTGATTACCACACTTATAAAGTTACTATTTCATAAAAGATGATGATATAAATGAACTCTTAACCACAGGTTATTTTAAAATGCCTAATAAATTCGTGAAAAAGAAATAAAATGACCAGAAAATGCAATTAAATGTTAAAAAATGACCTTATTATAAAATGTGGCAAAATGTATTTTGATGACCTATGAAAACCACATATATCTAACCTATTTGTTCCAGAATGCACTTAATTTCCAATAAGCATCATCTGTGACTGCTAAGAAAAAAGATGACTTTTCATCAAAACCCAGGCCCTAGTAATAAGCTTTGTTTTTGTTAATGATTGCAGGTTTACAAGCTTCATTCCACCAGGGTACTTTTCTTTTATTACGTGGATTTTTCAGTTTAGGAGTACTAAGCTCAGCAGATTGGATTAACAGATGTGAAAAGTTTTTGATTATATTATTTATATGTATGTTTAGCCATTGGTTTTGTTGTGGTAGTAGATTTATGTTTTCATTTATGATAGTTCTGTATGTTAACCAATTAGCTTTCTCAAAATTCCACTTAGGAGAGGTAGAACTGGAACTTAAAAACTCAATGCCACAGCTGGGATTTGAACCACAGACCTTCCGCTTACCAGGTGGCTGCTCTAACCATTGAGCTACTGTGACAATTGCCAGAATGGCATTGAATTCTCAAACCATCTGAAGGTTTACTGATTTACAACTTACATAATTAGTGTGAAGTTTGGCACTGCATGCTCTCTGCAAGTTCACAAAAACCTGTTGTGCAGCTGGAATAAGCTGCTCTTAATGCATCATCTAGATGCGAGTTTCTCAGGCTGGAGCAGTATTTATTCTTGATTGTACTTATAGAAGAAAATATGACCTCACAAAGATACGTTGAACCAAAACAGGAATAAGTTTTCAAAGCAATACTGCGGACTATAGGATATTTATTTCACCGATTTATTCTATCGGTAGGTATTGGTGAATCTGTCAGTCTTGTCTGGGCCAGAAAGTTTTATGACACAATATTGGCCAGCTGCTTGAAATGATAAAAGCATTGTCAGACCAAGTACACTTCTTTTGAGAGGAAAAAGGGAAAGCACTGGTTAGTTAGGTAATGAATACAGCTTTAGATGCAAAAAAACATACTTCATGGGTCTGTACTGGAAAGATATTTGGAAGGAAATAGTTTTGTCTTGAAATTTAAATTAATATTAGAAATCGTCGGAGTAAAAATTTGTTTAAGAAGGACATCCAAAAAGCACATCTTGGGTGCTGCGTTGGACAGTACTGGTCTAAGGGGAGTAAAGGGCAGAGAAAAGACATTCCACACAAAATTGCTCAAGTGCAAACTCTTCAGCCAGTATGTTTCCACAGGACCACTTTCAACACACTCTGATGGAGAACTGTTAGCTATAGATGTTGCACTATTGCACTACCTGTTACCTCCCTCAGCATAGTCTGAGGAATAGTGTTATGTGCTACCAGCTACCTCTAGCAGTGGTGGTGTTCGAGGTAGTGGCGGTGGTGCCTTTGAAACAACCAACCTACATCTATCCTGTTGGAAAGATTTGATCTTCAAGCCCCCTAGCATCTCGAAATGATATCACAACATTGGATGTATGCAGAATTCATGCTTACTGCATGTATTTTTTATTTATATGTACATAATATTCATTATTATATGCAAGTAATATCAATTTACAGATGTACAATGATAACAGTTAAAATCCTTTCCTTTCTAAAAATTAATCTACATGATGTTCTGTTTCCTAGCTTGAATATAGTTCTTACACACATCCTTGATAGTTTTAATACTCTATTCATATTTGTAATACCACTACCACTCCATATCTCATTTCCGTTGCTAAGTTGGCTATCTATTATGGCATATGATAATATACCATTTTCAATACATCAGTATTCATGTACTTAGGCAAATTTCTTAACAGATATAAACCTCTACTAATTTTTTTGCACACACATTCAATCTGTTAATGAAATTTTAAGTAGAAAAGTTAAAAAGCCTTCTGACCCTAGGTACTGGCTTGTAGGTCAAAGGGGGTGTAAGCCCTACATAAGGGGAGGGTAATCAGGAAAAGAAGAAGTTAAAGTCTAGGAGATCACATAAATGTAGCAGTTTTTGTCAAAATACGCTAAATACTACAAAGCTCTAATACTCAGCATTTCTTATGAATGCACAAGTTTTTGCACATTTTAGACCAGTGTACCCTAGAATACAAAATAATAAACATTTACAATAACGCCAAGTACTACAATATAATTTAACTTTTTTAATTTTGTTGACATCAAAGCTAACTTTTCTAGAAACAGCAGACAGTTCCCTTTTATTTGTTTTGGGATCTGTACCATTGTTCACCATTTTGCAATACTTGTTCATTAAAATGTTTACGCACATCCAAATAATTTTTTCCCAGATATCTTTACTGGAATGCTGAGAACAAAATTCCTCCGATATCAAGTCCTTAAGAGACCAGATTTGTGTGCAAATCAACTTAAGAGCAGTCATTCTTAAGTTCTTGAGTCTCAAAAATATAGTAACATTTTCCTAAGCCAGGAATTTCTGCATGAGCACATAAATATACACCACCTTTAGAGGCAGCTCCTAAGGATATTTTAATCCTCCTCTATCTGATTTGTGTTCTAATGAATGTTCTTTGCCACATGCTAACTCTCTGTTTAGCACTAAAGATTTAGAAGAACTGTCACATCTTAGTTTTCAGGAAACAGAATAGCAACAGTAACCAGCAATGTCAGTCGGTACTGGCAGATCTGATTCACTGCTTTTTATGTCCTCTTCTGACATACTTATATGACTAAACATTCTGATTGCTGTATCATCTGTATTAAGAAACATTTCATCCATATCAACAGCATCTAGTTTGCTAATTATCAGTTTGTTTGTGCTACCTAGCTGCAATGATAGTTCGAATTAACTTCACAGTCTTAGCTTTTCCTCAACTTCAAAAATTTGCCCAAAATATGATACTGGCATCCCGATAAACATCTGTAAAATCCAAACCTTGCTTCCAGGGCATCTGTTTGAAATTTTCCAGGCAGGAAATAAGTTATTGTGAGTTCAGCTAAGCAGTAGTCGGTTAATTCCAACAATCCACACATAGTTAATTTAAGAGCAGAATGAGTCTGCTTTGTAAGTGACCACCAAGTTCTTATTTTCCCAGTAATCAACAGTGGCAAAGCTGGGTCTGGGTCTGGGTCTCAGGTTACCCAAACTAAATACACATAAATTTTATAGTATTTGTTGGACCAAGAAGCAAGAAAACAGCACTCATCAATAAGTTGTTTGCACACACCTAAAATGACTTATAACAGCATAAAGTTATATATGCTGTCATAATTCACTTAGGAGTCTGGATCCCGTGAGACTCATATTTGCTCTGATGAGGGAGGGGCTTACTAGGCATTGCTAAGCAACCACCCCTCTCCAAGCCATGTTATCCCAATACTTGTAGACATTTTCAGACTCTAGACTCTGACTTCCTGCAGCACAAGGCATTTTAGTTGTATTCTATTGTGCTGCATTCAAAGTATTTGCAGTTTTTCTTACACTCTGTGCCTTTCTTGCATACTTTACAACTAGCGAGATTAAGGGTTTAGTTATCCATTTTATTACAACACCATTATCGTCCCTTTCTTTTGGAAAAAAAAGTGCTCTAAAGAATAAGAGACAGACGCCATATCAGAATATTGTACAGAAGGATGGAAGCTAAATAAGAACATTCCAATCCCAATGGTACAGGGAGCATCTATTGTTCATAACAAGTATAATGAAAACTGTAAATTAAATTGTTATTTTGCATATCGTTTGGAGGAGAAAGTGAATGGGATGAGTTTGGGATAAGTTACATAACTTTGTTTTATACAAGGGCGCATTATCATCAAGTTCCTAAAAGAATATATCAAACAGCAAGCATTTTCATCTTCTTAGAAAATGTAGAGTTCATCATGCCTTATTAGAAGCAGCACAATGAATCAGTCAGTCACAATAAATAATTTATTGAACACAAATTCAAGTGGTTTGTTACCTAGGGAAACATTCATGGGCACAACATGAATGAAGACTCTGTTAATAAAACCAATTATATTCTTGAATTGCTTGGGCACAAAGAACAGTTCATAAGAGAGAATTTGGAATCCACATGAGGTTTTAAAAGAACTTCAAGTAATATTCAAGGTGATCTTATTGAATGTATAACTCAGATAATAAAGTACCTGGGCGACCGAGCTTCGCTAGGCGTTTTTTGCCTCTGTTTTTGTGAAATCTTGTTTTTTGTGGGAGAAGATACTTATTTAGATAAACTGAAAGTCAAAACGTTAACTAAATAAAACTACTTGTCGCAATTGTTAAGAGTAATGTCCGAGATACAAGAGATATAGAAATACATAAAAATATTTCATAAACACCATCATTTCAGCTGTAAAACGTGTACTGCTGAAAGCAAGCCTCCCCCATAGATTTCCACCCAGTTTGAGGTTTTCGTCGAGCATTTGTTCCATTATGGAGTTCAGTTCTTTGCTGCTGTGATTGACTCCAGGACGTTAACACGTTGGCCAAGATCCTTCATACTTCCGTCGAGTTCTTCCATGGCTTCCTTAACCCCAGCCAGTCACTCGTTACTATCCTCCGATAGACCTGTCTTCATACTGGAATTCCCGTCTTCATCTTTTCCGTTTCGGAGTTTACATTTTCAATTTGGCTTCCATTTTTGTTCCCATATTTTCTATTCCGTAGTTTACATTTTTCCAATTCGGTTTTCATATTTGTTTCCTCTGCCGCATTCGACGTTAACTAAATTTTAGTCGCAATTGTGAAGAGTCATTTCCGAGATACAAATATTTCATAAACACCATCATTTCAGCTGTAAAACATCTACTGCTGAACGCAGACCTCGCCCATAGATATCCACCCAGTTTGACGTTTTCGTTGAGCATTTGTTCCATTATGGAGTTCAGTTCCTTGATGCTGCGATTGACTCCAGGGCGTTAACACATTCACCAAGGTCCTTCATCTTTCCGTCGAGTTCTTCCATGGCTTCGTTTACCCTGGCCAGTCGCTCGTTAGTCTTCTCCGATAGATCTATCTTCATATTAGACATTCCCGTCTTCATCTTTTCTGTTTTGGAGTTTACATTTTCAATTTGCTTTCCATTTTTGTTTCCGTTTTGTCCATTTTTGTTCCTATATTTTCCATTCCGTAGTTTACATTTTTCCAATTCGGTTTTCATATTTGTTTCCTCTGTTGCATTCCGAAATTCATTTCATTTCCCATTATGTCCATCTTGGCTAACATTTATTTCATCAGCTGTTCCATATCGTGCTTTTCGGCGCACTTCTGACATCAATTGTGATAACTTTACTTTTTTAACTATTTCTTTATTTTTTATTAAAACTCCGGAGCAACACTAAGCAAAAGCACTGTTGAGCAATAACAATTACTACAGGAAGAAAAGCTGGTTGATAAAGCCATGTGAATGTACTATGCATTTCTGTTTCAATCATATAGAAAATTGTATGAATTGTTCGTAATTGTTCGCCGAAGCGGCAGTAGTGAAAGAAATGTGATTGTGTTTCGTAAAACAAAAATGAGTAGAAAATCGTGTTAATGTTATACGTTGCACTTATATTTCAAGTGTATGGAAAAATGTATGGATTGTTTGTAGTAGAGGGAGTAGTATGTTAGGTAAAAGAAAAGGGAGTAGAGAAAACCATGTGAACGTAATACGTTGGGTGGTAAAATGGATTGCATAAAACCTTCGCTATGAAAACAATTACATAGATATGTCACTTTTCATGGCGATTGGTCAACCTGTTTTGGAATTTACCCACTCTTCAACATACGATATGTATAAGCGTTGGTATGTATGAAGTTGATAAACGATAGGGAATAACATGTGAATCGTTACGTAAAACAATAGTGAGTAGAGAAAATAGTATGAATGTAATACATTGTATTTCTTTTTCAAACATATCAAATTGTATGAATTATATGTTGAAGGGCGAATAGCGAAAGAAGACTGATGGTGCCTCGTAAAGGAAGAATTAGTAGAGGAAGTCGTGTGAATGTAATACATTGCATTTATATTTCAATCATAGAATATTATGTTAATTGTATGTTGAAGGGTAAACAGAGGATAAATGAACGTGCTATGTAAAATAAATGCGAGTAGAAAGCCATTTGAAAGTAATATATTGTGTAGTAAAATTTTTGCCATAAAAATTTCCCCATAAAAAATACATATACGTGCCGAATTTCGCGGTGATCGGTTAAGCGGTTTTCGAGCTTAACAGTTGTATATATGATAGGAATTATTTGTAGAAGAGTGAGTGGAGAACGAGATATGAATGTGTTACCTAAAAGTGAGTATAGTAAACAGTGTGAATGTAATACGCAGCATTTCTATTTCAAACATACACAAAATTGTATGGCTTATTTGTAGAAGAATGAGTAGAGAGAGATGTGAATGTCTTACCTAAAAGCGAGTAGAGAAAACAGTATGAATATAATAGAGAAAGACATGCGAATGTGATAGCTAAAAGTAAATATAGAAACCACTGTGAATGTAATATGTAGGTAGTATCACTATTTCAAACATACAGAAAAGTGCATGGCTTAGGTATTTGTAGAAGAGTGAGTAGAGAAAGAGATGTCAATGTGTTACCTAAAAGTGAGAGGAAAAAACAGTGTAAATGTAATAGCATTTCTATTTCAAACGTACAGAACATGGTATGACTTATTTTAAAAGTGGGTAGGTATAAAAGTGTTTTTTGGTGCAAAATCACGTTTTTTATGGAAAATTGTTTACAGAAGAGTGAGTAGAGAAAGAGATGTGAATTTGTTACCTAAAAGTGAGTAGAGAAAACACTGTGAAGGTAATATGCATGTGTACAAAAATTTAATCAAATCTTTAGAGTCGTTTCTGAAATACCGGGAATATATATACCTACAAGAATTGTGCAATAGAAGCGGGAATAAAAAATGTTATTTTTTATGCAAAAAGCAAAACCCTATTTGAATACAAAATTTGATCGAAATCGTTAGAGCCGTTTCCGAGTTGCCCGGAATATATATATATATACAGGGCCGTATTTACGTAAGGACAAACCGGGCAACTGCCCAGGGCGGCAAAATTACTGGAAAGCTGCACCAAAAAAAAAAAAAAAAGCTTAGACATGAAACATCAAGTTCCTTTTGATTCTGGAGAAATTGATTGAAGAATTGAACAACAGAGTTTCTTCCTACAAGGAATTCAGTGAACCATTTATGTTTTTGACAAATCTGAAGGTGTTTAGTCCATTTGAAATTCAGGAAGCATCATCCAGACTTCAGAAGGTCTACAGTTCGGATCTTGAAGATTCAGTATTTGTACTTGAATGCTTACACTTCAAAAGCTACATAGAAAACAATGAAAATGCGACGCACTCTCCTACACAGCTGTAAGGTAACTGTCTAGAGAGTGTTTACCCAAACTTAAACATAGCTCTACAAATATACTTGAGCACTCCTGCTTCCAACTGCTCAACTGAGAGATCATTTTCTGCTCGAAGACGCATAAATAATTATTTAAGAACATCACAAGTGAAGGATCGTCTTAGTTATCTTGGTGTTCTTGTAATTGAATCTGACTTACCAGTTGTTGTGTTTAATGCCCGCTTTTACTACTACGGCACCGCAGGCGGTGACACTGATGAAACATGGAATGAAGATGGAGCACCGGTGGCATGAGATGGCGGGAGAAACCGGAGTACCCGGAGAAAACCCGCCCTGACGCCGCTTCGTCCACCACCAATACCACATGCGGGTCCCTGGGATGGAACCCGGGCCACCTACGTGGTAGGTGAGCGCGCTAACCGCTCGGCCACGGTGCCGCCTGACTTACCAGTGAAAATGGACTGTAACGAACTCATAAACTTGTTTGCAAATGACAGGGCAAGGAGGAAGCCTCTTGTTATTTAAACAGTATATGTTTTGACATCTAATATGGGGTGGTGCCTCTTTAGTGCAAGTTCTTTCTATTAAGATGTTCCTACTTAAATTTTAATAACCTCACTTATGGTGTTTGCCACTCATACTTAAGTATCCAAACTAGGAAACCATTCTCTATGTTGTGAAAATTTAAGTAATATATGTATTGCAAGTTGGAGGGGGGTAGCAAATGTGTTTTTGCCCGGGGGCGTCAGAGGTCCTAAATTCGGGCCTGTATATATAAACTATATATATACAAGAATTGCTCATTTAAATATATAAGATTAAGAAAAAGAAATCTCAGTTTGTGGAATTTAAACACATTTGCAATAGACACAGAGATCATGTCAGTGATGTATTTGCTGCCAGAAAAGAATGTTGTATGGAGTTAATCTTCAAAAAAAAAGTTGAAGATAAGCCTTAGACTCCCCAGTAAGTTATGACTAGCCAAGGTAACTAGAGAAAGAAGGTAGGCCACTCCGGCACAATTGCTGCCATTGGTTGCAAGCAACATACGTCACATGGAGGTCTGAGAGCGCGCGCAGTTCAGACAGCAATAGAAAGTGAGCCCTTTAAATCCGTTTCGACATATGCCATTTAAAGCATTGACTGACAGTTCCAGTGCGTAAACACTTAAGCAATAATTGAAGGTATGTGCGTATAAACGGTCTAACCCACACTTTTTTGAAACTGAGATAAATAGAGTTTTGCATATGTTGGAAAAAAAATATTAGTTGATACATGAGGCAAACTTTATTTGAGTTAGGGTTAAAGGACACACCTCAAACTTTTTTTAATACAGTTCTAAGAATATTAAATTATTTTTATTAAACTTATAAAAGAAAACAGCAATAAAAAAGAAACACTCATTCTAAATAAAGCATGACTTAGACTACATATATTTTAATTGTTCTTGAACAAAAGAGCATCCTTGCGCATTAAAATAATCTACATTTATTACATTACTACCTATTATAAAAAATAGCCCTTCAAAACATATAGGCCTATATGGGCCTATTTCAGATAATTAAACAAAATCAGGTATGTCAAACAACTGCTCATCTTCATGGACATCATTACTTTCAATAGACACAGATGTAAGACTGTAATATTCATGGTGTATTGGAGGCACATAATTGTGCAAGTCATGTACATCTTTAAGTTTTGGCAGAGCTATGGGCCTTGGATTTACATACTTAGGTGGTAGGACACATTCTTAAGGGAAGGTCTACCTGACACTTTTTTCTTAAGTCTACACAATCATACTCTTCAATATCTGAATAGGTATATTTAAAAAACATCTGAAAGGGCTTGTCCTTTGTCACTTTATAGGACACTACTTTGCTTAACAATACATTTTGTTTAGATTCTGATATTTTGTTTTTCTTTATTTTATCTAACAATGGTTTTGTTGACATGAAACATCTGATGCTCTGCCAGCAATATCTTCTGACCACACAAACATAGATGCGTTATCATTGGCAACAATATGCACACCAAAATTGTAGGTCCAAATCTGGCGTTTGTAAAATGGTACTCCTACAGTTAAATGTCGGAAGACATTGCTGCATGTCAAAGGCAATCACATGCAAAGAGTCATCAGTTTTAGCTAGTTCTCCATCATCTTTTAAAGTTTGATAAGCTGTTTGGGCTTTTCGTTCATGTAGTTCCAACTGTTTCTGTTTCATTTTCCTTGTCAGACTGATCAACATGGTGCCTTCATTTCTCCCCAACATGCAAGTCATAAAGGCTGTATAAAATACACCTTTGCAATTTAATATAATAGTGTTTGTAATAATTATCAACAAAATATAACAGAATAATAAATTGAAACTCATAAGGAAGCAGTATATTAAATGAGAATCTGCATAATAAGTAACTGACAACATTAAAAGGTTGGCAATCCTACCCTACTTTCTTTTCTTCTGTTTTTAGACCATTTATGCGCTTCAAACCACGGATACCAGAGACTTATTCACTCTTCCACGTTATTTTTCTAACTATTCAACAGAAATATACGCAATATACCAAGCTCTATATTCTTTACGCCATATACATAATTCCACAATCCTACTCTGTATCGACTCCTACAGTGCTATACAAACTCTCAATAGATTCCAAATAAAACCTTCTCTTGATTGGTGGGAAATATTATGTTTCCACGAACTAGATTCTTTAGATCAACGACATAACATGACACATATGATATGGATACCTGGACATTCCAATATAACAGGTAATGAGTACGTAGATAAACTGGCCAAAGCAGCTGCCAATAATTCTCCCCCAAATCCATCACCAGGAATACACATCCAGGACGTCCGACAACATATTACTCATCATATTGATACTTATTTCCATCTACCTAAATCATCTAAAACACCATGGTTTTCAGTGGGAAATGTAGATAAAGAGGCTATATCTCTGGCAACGAAATTGAAATTAGGCGTAGCACCCACACCGGCTTATTTATTTAAGATCGGAAAACGCGATACAGATTGCTGTGAGTGTGGTCAGTTTGGCGATGCAGATCATATATTCTTTCAATGCCCTAAAAATTACCAACATTCGACATCTCTTTATTCACACATATGTGCACGTATTGGACACGGTCCCTGGAATATTTCCTCACTTCTAAATTGGAAAATACGTTATATAGCACCACTTCTTCTTCGTTTCCTCAGAAAATGTAAAATGAAACTATAATACTAACAGCATAATAAGAACATATGTATATTCAAATTACATCTTATGTTACATCTACATCTCTACTTCATTAAAGACACCAGACGCGGAAATCCAGAATACACTGGATACAGCGTCATTAAATAAACCAACAACAACAACAACATGCGCTTCAAAAGATGAGGTAAAACAGATCGCAAGAAATGGAAGTCATTATATATATTTCAAATCAAGCTTTTGGATGTTAGACCTCCCATAAACTGTTAGTACTTGTTTCAAGCAAGAGATTGCAGCACCAATCAGATTTTTGTTTTGTTTTTTTTGGGTTAGACCGTTTTTACGCACATACCTTCAATTAATAAAGTGTAGAAAACTACTGTGATATGTGATAGAAAAGATACCTTAACTGAAAACACATTAGAAACGTTCAACACATTCTACTTATTACAAACCAATTTTACGACCGCCACCGAAACTACAATCAAAATAAGAAGTAACAAATTATTGTTTGATCTTAAAAGTAGACTTACATTTGGTCATGTTGTTGCAGAAGAAGTAGCTGACGCCCACTGCTGGCACTTCCTCGCGTTCGTTTTTGTCATACTTACAGCTTTTAGTTTGTTATTTAAATGCCGTATCCTAATGAAAGTGTGGATCCTGACGTATAGGGAAACAATTCTTTCATCCAATTCAGGAAATTTAGAGCAAATCATGCCAGTAAGCGCTTTCATCACTCCAGCACATTTTGAAACATAAAGCCATGGAATCCCACAAATATAACTTCAAATTCCTTCACTTTTTGGTACCACTGTTCAGTCGGCCGAACAAGTTCCCCCTTTGAAATAACTGTAATCCAGTCCTGTGGCACTTGTTTTGGCAAATTACAGTCACTGTCTTTGCTTCCCAAATTTTCTGTCTTAGAAATTAGTGCGTTAACACGTACCACAAAATGCATCTCATAGGGCAATTCGGCACGTTTTATTATGCTACTTCGTGCCATTTTAAATGCGCCCTGGCTCAGGCAGAATGACTCCAACCCTTTTAAGATAAACAGAAAGATAAAAGGAAGCGAAATACAATGGCCTTTGTTTTGTCAAAGACTGTGCACCACCTTATCCCAAACCGTACTGAAATTCAGGTATAACATGAACGAAAGGCTAATGACCCTTCCTGTATAGCTATGCAGTGCTTCTTTCACATTCGGGAAATACGGACAATATTTTCTTTCCCATTTTAAAGAAAAGGAGCAAGGTGCTGGAATTCATGGGCGTCGCGAAGGGGGGGGGGGCAAGGGAGGGCCGCGGGCCCCCCCTTGGAAATTAATGAACTTAATGTGCTGACTATTAAACTATTATTTTAATTTTTATGTAAAGAACAATTTCTGTTTAGCGCAAATTTATACGGTTATCCGCAACAAATACTATAACTTTTGACAACAAAATAATGAATTAATATTATCTGATTGCAAAATTCTAACATTTGCCCTCCCCCCCTGGAAAAAAGTCTGCCGACGTTCATGTTATTATTGTATCTTGCAAGCTAAGCTTTAAGTGGAGGGGATTGCAGTGTTATAAATAATTAAATAAGCTATCAAACTATGTATGTTGTGTCGTATGTGCGTTGTTATTCTTTGTACTGATATCGATATTCATTTGACATGTAGGTAAATGTTAGGTTATGTTGTCCCATTGAGATCGTATATTTAAATTGGTATAGTTCCATGTATAACGTTTTAGTAATAATATTTTATATCACCGAATACAGTATTTTAGGCGATTATAAAAACAGTATATCAACCTAACTTATTTAATGTAAAGAAAGCTGAAAATCTGGGAGCAACTGACTGCATTTTCTCAATGTACTATGGTCTACTGTCATTTGATTTTAATCAAAATCGTCAGCGCCATTTTTGAAAAAATTAAAACTTTCTATGTAAAGAATAGTCTGGACCTTCTAGAGGGTCCTGGATTAGTCTGGGTGGAGTTATGCTGTTCACAGACAGACACTTTTCTAAAACAGCTGCTTTTTTTATTCATGGAGTCTCAAAACATGTATTTCCGGTGAAATCTCGATATAAATTTTTGGATGGAATGCAATAAATACCATACTAACTTTACTATGCATACGTGACAGAGAAAGGAAAAAGTAAATGCGATAGAAACACTTGACTATCGGTAGCGTAACTGCACCAACTCTTGGTTTTTCATCACAATTAAGCGACATCTTTCCGAGAAAAATTAAACTAATTTTCCTGTAGGTTGCAAAGCAATACTTAACAATAAAGCATTGATCATTATCTGTTTGTAAAAGT
>CM060964.1:284930964-285005964 GCA_030765045.1 Tenodera sinensis | reverse complement strand
TTGCCATATTCAATTTATTTATTGAATGGCAGGTACCAAAGATGATATTCATTTTCACAGTAAACAGTAAAGGTAATTTGTTTCTAAAACTGACACATGACAAAACCCTGGCGAATGACTGTTATTCTGTGTTAACCTTTCTGCATCGCCCAGTCATTTACTGCAACCTTATGCTAATCTCAATCACTTTCGACACTGTGATGTTTTGGCATGAAACTAAACCTCCGTTGGTCACAGATTCCCCCTTGACAACTTCACCAGAACAGACCGGTCCTTTCGAATTCCCAGTATTTATAAGTTTTTCACCCACACCACCTTCAGCCTGTCCCATTAGGAGGGAGGATATGTTTCCCCAGCTGTAACCTTGGGCGGTGTCAATACATAGCCATCCCTTAGCTAAAATCACGAAAGAATGTTTGTTGTCTGTCAATTTCTCCTACACAGAAATGCACCCAGGTTCACATAATATGTTCAAGAGGCAACTGAAATTTTCAAGTTTTAGATGTACAAAAATATACTTAAATCTATGTGTCTGAGATTACATTCTGGTCTTATAATTCTAGTCATATATACATCGAAGTTCTCGTCTCACATCTAAGGTCATATGGGTGGCTTTTGATCTCTTGGAACAATTACTCAACAGCAATGGCGTTCACTCACTTAATGGTGGTTTGGTCGTTGGTTTTCTATTACTTTGGATTAACTTATTACATTAAATTAACACACACATTCACACTCGCATTCATTCTTCCAGACTCAAGCAAGGATGGTGAATAAACGTAGTTACAGAAAAATTCTCACCCTCCAGCCGGGAATTGAACTCAGGACCTGTATACCTATATTTGGGCTGCTCTTACAACTTAAACCTTAGAAATGGCAACATTTTTGGTGTTACATCAACACTTAAGGTTTTATAAATGCATGCAAATGAATAGAATGTGTAATTATACATAAAAGCCTGACTCCACTAATCACTTTTATTTAATAGAAATGTATGTGAGTGCATTGTAACATCAGACAGATGACTAAAATGATGAAGAACAAATATATTGTTAAGTATGTGCTTAGGCTTTCAAGGCTGGTGTCCATTTGGAATAAAATATTATTGTTAATATTGTCATATCTAACGATAATGGGTCTAACGATAATGGGATGGAGGTAATCCAGTATAAAATTTTTAAAATTGATAAGGATCTAAATTGTCTCTATCATATTTTATGTTGCAGGCAACAGATGCATACAACTTCTACACTACAGGGCAGACAAAGATTCAGCAAGGCTATTTGAAGGAAGGATATGAATTGATCAGTGAGGCACTCAACTTGTTAAACAATGTATATGGAGCAATGCATCCAGAAATTGCTCAGTGCCTGAGGATGCTAGCTAGGTTGAATTATATCATGGGCGAACATGCAGAAGCAATGGCATACCAGCAGAAAGCTGTGCTTATGTCAGAACGTGTTAATGGTATAGATCATCCTTACACTATCACAGAATATGTAAGTCTAAGTAACATTTTGTTAAAAGTGTCTACTCTGTCACAGTAACCATGATATTTAATTTGCACATGGAAGATAACATAAGAGAGAGAGTTTCACACACCCTGTACAAATTGGTGCCTTTGTCAGTATTTTAAGTTTTAAACCCTTTCTCTCTGAAAACTGAGATTAAAAAAATATTCATTTCAGCTTTTAATGAACTTTTTTTTTTTTGCAGCATTTGCTGTTCAGTCCAGCATTACTAATATTTTAAATTCTAGGGGTTTAACCTGGAAACTGAATTGAAATTCAAACATAAAAGTAGAGCAGAAATGCTAATTAATTTGTACAACAATTATACAGTTTAATGCTATTTTTATTGCATTTATATTACATTTTTAAAACTTACTTTTACTATATATTTATGCCTCTGCTGTATTTGCCATTCAGTGAACTTATGTGTTTATGTGCAGTAGGCAGTAGTTAGGTTATGTATAGTATTTTTACAGAATGATGCAAAATATATATGCTAAAACATAATGATTTGCATGTTACAGACACATTTGGCATTATATTGTTTTGCCAATAACCATGTAAGCACAGCACTGAAGTTATTGTATCGTGCTAGATACCTGGCATTGCTGGTTTGTGGAGAGAATCATCCAGAAATAGCGCTACTTGATGTAAGTTTACAAAAGTTGACCCTTATTAACGGAAATAGATATGTTCTATACATCTTGCTGTAGCTTTACTGAGATCAAGGCTCTGTATTATACAAATAAAATTAGTGAAGTAATTCTAAGTAAAAATGTAGAAAGGATCTTATACCCAAACTTTGGTTATTCAAAGGTAATTCATCGTATAGGAGTGTTCCCAGAAACACTGCTTATAATTACTTAATTATTTTTTTCAATCTGGGAGTATCAGTATCGTTCAAAGCTTTCCCCCTTAGAGTTAAGTAGCTACTTCTAATTTTGCAGTAGATATTGGATCTTATTGGTGTCACAGCTAAGCCATTAAGCTATTGAATGTTGAAAAGTCGTTATCCTGAAGTGAACCTTTTAGTTTGATAAGAAGATCATAATTGTATTGTTGGACTCGCACCCAGATTGTTTGCTGGATAAAAGAACATGGCCAATAATTCTAATCAGTGAATATACCCTCACCAGCGCAGTTTTGTATTATCATGAATGTGTAGGACACTACAATCCAATGACTGTGGCCAGCTCTGGTGAATTTTAAATGCAATTTCATATTTAAAACTTCTGAATAGTAATGTGTAATAATTGATGTTCCAACACCAACACTACCATTGGAAATAACACCTTATAAACCATAGATGATCTCAATCTTTCAGGACGATTGTTTACTGTAAAATGTTTAGCATGGTGCAGTTTTTAAATATTAAATGTGTTAATGAGCTCTTGACTCTTTTATAATCTCGGGTCGTGGTACAGGGTGAATAATCGTAGACTCGGGATGAAGTCTTTGTGATATTTTATTCCTGCCTTTTTCACAATATTTTAAACATGTGTCACAGTAACAAACACTTTTCGTTTGTGGATCGACTTTCTTAACACTTCCACTATATATCGTCAATCAATATTTCATTTTTGCCGTCTTCTACCGCCACATATTAAAACACGTCTTACTTTGTTGGACGCTGCTTGCTAAGAGACTGATTGAATTTGCCGCATCTTTTAGTTATGTGTGTGTATTCATCCGCGTATATGTACTTATATATTTTATAGCATCCTCTATGACGTCATCTTCCGTATATTTCCTTGTCCTCAAAATGTTAAGAAAGCGATCTCAATCTAACTTCCTAGCAATTTTGGTATTACATTTAAAATAATCCTTAAAATTACATACATTAAATCGAAACATCAACAATTATGATCATAATAAACAAACAATATTTCCAACAATTGAACAATGAAGCATTGCAAACAAAATCAATTACAAACAAAAAATAACTCAAATTCATTTATATGTTTTGGGGACAAACCATATATTTTGTCTCAAGCATATAGGGAAATTGTGCTACAGTCTAAGAGTCTCCACAGAATCTTGAAGCAATGCATGAATTTCTGTCAATATGTATCCGTGTAATATTTCAATTTTAATGAAAAAATTATAAGATGAAGTATCTTCTGGGCTGTTTTGCTGTGGTCTACTGGAGATCTGTGTTCCAGACGTTTCATCCACAGCTGCGTTAGCCATCCTCAGTGGGACTGTCGAAGTCTCCTCGGAGAAGGTATTGCCGCCTCTGATGCATTAACTGTCTGTGTCCCTCTACTTATACTAAGCATGCTGTCTGCTGATTGGCTCAGGGTGAGCAGGGGTGTGGTGGTGGTTGGGCAGGGTTCTATTTCTCTTATGATTGGCTCGCTCTGCTTTCCTGTTTATGATTTTCTTTGCTTTCAATAACTGGAAGCCAGTTGCTGTGTAGTCTTAAGGCCTCTTCCTTATTAAAATTGTCAGTATGCTTATAATTTGAATAGCATCTCACTGTTGTCTCGTTCTGCTTTCTGTTTATGATTTTCTTTGCTTTCGATAACTGGAATCCAGTTGCTGTGTAATCTCAAGGCCTCTTCCTTCCTATTAAAATTGTTAAGATGCTTATAGATTTCAATAGCCTCTCACTGTTGTTGGGCATGGCAGTGTGTAGTTGATGCAAGGATGAGTGCGCCTGATGTTTCTATGCAAAGAGTTGTCCAAATTCACTTTTGGCTTCTCAATGGCAGACAAATAGAAATTGATATCGGTTATGTATAACAGGTAATTACATTTACCAGTGGTTACTTAGAAATTAATTTAAATAAAGGAATCTCACTGATAATGAGTTTTATTATAATAGAACTGTATAGAATAAAGTAAACTCATATGTATTTTAAAAGCAAACAAAAGCATATACCATTTAAATAATGAAAGTGTAAATAAGGGAATCACACTGGTATAAGTGTTGTTACAATTGAACTGTATAGAACAAAGTAAACTCCTGTCAAAGCAAAGAAATGAACACAGATATATTTAAAAATTAAAAGCATCTACCATTTAAATAAAGTGAAAGTGCATTTTGTGTTTAGGTATCTGACTCTTGTAAAACATAATAATTCACTACATGTTATAACTTCAAGCATTATACCATTTACATATAAATGTTGTAGAAGTGTGTTTTAAAGCTAAGCTACTCATAACAACTTTCTTTCAATGTTTCTTTGTTCCTTTCATGTAAATTCCAACAAATTAAATAAAATCTAGTATTGCATTGAATCTTCGTTTTTCCATGATGTTATGCTACTTCACCCTAGAATGATGTATTATAATTTGCAATGTCATGTAACTTTGCATTTAAAGCGCGTTCCACCCTTAGAAGACAGTACATGTTAAATGGAGCGCAGTGTTGCAACATGTACTAGTTGCGAATCTTTCTCCGCGAGCGACTCGAGGTGGCCGGAGTCCTGCACTTAGTCCTTCAATTGCTGCTTGACGGACACTTTTAACTTTGGTATCCCTGCATGCCTTTGTTACTGTATGACCTAAATTTACAAATGACTCATCTGTATAAACAACTGATTTCCCCTGGTCCCTAAACCTTTTTACGTCTTTTATTTATGTCGCCATCTGATATCGATATCGTCTCTTTCTATTAATACGCACTTGTTACCCCTTCTTTCATATTCAAACCCCAAATCATGTAAGAACCGACTAAGAGTGACCCTTGAGAAATTTGGTAGGGTCTCATCACTGTTGAATAGTGACAAAATTATATTCAGCATGGGTGGAATATTTGCAAACTGTAAAGAATGAACAATTCGCCGCACTCCACCTTGCACTATTCAATCATATTGCGTTAACCTATCGTTTTGTGTAGTCCCGCCCTTTTTGCTTTCTTTTTCGATGGCGTTCTTAGAGGTCCTTTCATTAGTTCCTTTTTAATCATACACACTACTGCTTCTGAACACCCGATAGCCTTAGCTGTTTCTTTTACTGCCTTACACACATTTTGCTTCAAAAATAATCTAACACATTCATAATTATTTGGCGTTCCTTACTTCTTAATTTACCAATATATCGTCTCTTCCTAGCTTCCCCCCTCCATAACTACAAATATTTACAAAAATATTAAACAAATAACGCAATAACAGCTCACAGTTACACACACAGTTTCTTTCGAACTAATGTTAGTGCTGCTGCTTATACTATCTTCTGTTCAGGCCGGGCGCGAGAATACGCTGAATAGATGAATACCTTTTGTTTGCCTTACTGGATAAAAGAAAGAGGTTACTGCCTTTTGGTTTATTTTAAAAACTTTCTCCAACCTTCCTCAACATTTGTTCCCACTGGTTCCCTGATGTAAACTCAATAACAAAAAAGTTTCACACTGCATAGCTTTTGCAGTGCACAGATATAAAATTTTCCGAAAACATTTAATTTAAAAAATTATAACACTTAACTGGGTAAACATAGAGAATTCAAAGTACGCAGGTAGTAGCACTATGGTTTACTCTACCTAAGAAAAAAATATAGATGCATTCTAGCAGTTAGTTTGTTAGTTAGTGCGTGATGAGTATAGAAACAGCAAATATCGGACTTCTATTGAAAAAAAAAAGTTTTCTGGAGAAATTTGGGCCTATAGAAATGTATAATGACTCTGAAAAGGATATAACCTGATAGAGAAAAAAATTCTGCATAGGATAATGTGTTCAAATCTGAAATTTATAACAAATGAATATTTATACCATGCTATTAGGAATCTGGCAACAGCGCGAGGTTAGAAAAGGATGCGGCTAATGGCAACTTGTATGCGCTAGATAGAGACAGATATATCCCATTTAACTCCATACTGTCTTCTAAGAGTGGAACACTATATAGTATTGTGTGCTTTAGAACACCATAATGCATCCACAATGTGACAGTGTAAACAAATTTAAAAGAGTTTTATTTATACCAGATTAACGCAAATGCATTAATTCTGCCCTAACAATGTAGCTTATGGTTCCCTTCCTTTGATTCGTTGGTGATGGCAATAAGTATGCTATCATTGGGATGAGACCTTAGTTGACATTGTTTTTGTAATGAGTGCCGGCAACATTTGCTGCACAATTCTACTCCAATCTGTTTATGGACATGGAGAAGATCCAGTACCAAACTTGTCAGTTTTGGCTCTTTCTTTTTTTAACTCCTTCCTTTAGGTGCTCCATATCAGTTCAATTGGATTCAGCTTGCAGTTATATGATGGCAATCTAACCACTGTATGACTTGCAGTGTCATCTGCAACATACCAAACCATATCTTAGCTTCCTGTCATGTGTTAAGAAGTGTGGCATTGGTTATTCTTGGTCGCTGCTGTGTAGGGTGAGGAACAGTAGTTTTATGTAGCTCCATCAATTTCAACAACTCTGACCTATTTGATTACATTGTTGGCACTTTATACAAGTTTTTTTTTTTTTTTTTCTTGAATGGTAGGGTGCATCATACTACTGTTACCACGTTCTGGTTTGGAAAGGTTTGCCCTTTAGAAGGAAGGAGCTCATTTTGAAGCCATTCTTCAAAAAGGCTGGCATTTATATTCCTGTGGTAATCAGCATTGGCAGTTTTAATGTCTCCTGCAGACAACAAAAAGCAGTGATCCAGTCAAACTCCTTCCTGACTTTCATCTAGCACTATTATTCGCTTGTCAAGATTGAAAGAGATACTTGGTACATCACACTTCTGTCACTAAAACCCTTCCAGTCATGGGTATCATACATCTTATCTAGGTATATAATAGGTTTTCCAGCAGCATGGTACCTTCCAATTCTATAAAGGTATCCAGTCCATGAGCACATGCTCTGCTGCATTGCCATAGGTTCCATTGTTATTACAGCAGCATACACTTCATCAGTCGCAGGAGACAGAACTGTCATGAAACTGCTATAACCACATGCCTTATGACGTCCCTTCTGAATTCGTAAACTTTACAGAATCTTATCCTCTTGAGACCTGGTTTTAATGGTTCTGTAGGTGTTACTTTAATTAATCCAGAAACAGTTGTTCTGTGAATATCCAAAGTCTTTGCTACAGAATTAATAGGATCTTGTACCTGCTTATCTGCACTCTGTTCATCAGTCGCTTGACAAACAGTTGGCTGTCTCTGGATAATGGTCTGTATATCGTTTTGCTGATAGTTTACCATAGCCTCGAGAACGACATCGTGTTTTACAGAACACTGTATATGAATGTTGGACAGTCCCGAAAACACTAAAATACTTACCGTGTCTCGCTGCTCCTACTGTCACATGCTTCATTGGCTGGAGTAGAATTCATTGCTATCCTGTTTCCATGCAGTAGAAATCCATTCATATTATGGTGGCAGCCACATATCATTGGAGGCTCATGAACTATGAATTGTGGTTCAGTTTTAGAAGAAATAAAGTGACATTAAAAAGTAATTGAACTTGCAATTTGTCACATTGGTGCCAGGAGTGAGATTCAAATGCCAAGATGGGACAATGCAGGAAAAGGTATTCGCTGGAATGCAGAAGATGGAGACGGAAATGAAGGCTAAATTGAAAAACGTAAACTCTGGATTGGAAGAAATTGAAATAGAAAAGAAAGGTGTAAAGAAGGAAATGAAGACAGAAAAGATGGGTGTTAAAGATGAAATGAAAACTGAAATGCCAAGATAAAGATGAAGCTATTTGTGAAGATTGATAAGCACCTGGACAGCATAAAGGAAAATGTGGGAAACCTAGGCCAACGTGTTAATGCCATGAAGGACGTTGGAGAATGACTTTGCACCCTGGAAGGCAGATTTAATGGCAGTGTCAAAGAACTGAATGCCAGGGGAGGGCAGGACAGCACAGCCCCGAGGAGGAAGCACCTAGCGGCTGAGGTAACATCTACACTCATCTTGGAGAACAGAAGTGTATGACATGATGGAAACAAAGAGCCAACTCAGGGATGTCTGCAAAGATCCCCTAGAGGAGTTCGTTGAGGATGTAGCTAACCAGGACACATCATGAAGGATCGTCAGCAGCAAAGCCCATGAGTAAGGAGCAGCATGGCTTGGGGTATGGAGGAGCCATCACATTGAGTGATGCTGTGTGCCTTGGACAGAAGAGTGGAGGATACCATCATTGCAGATTGCAAGATACAGGGAAACTTGTGCCTGGTATTGGTGGACATAGATACAGCTGTGATCATGATCTGATCTGACATAATGGAGGGCTTGCCAATGAGGAAACAGGTCAGCCCTACCAGATAGCGATGGCTTCAGGTGATACCTTGTCTATGGAAGAGGAGGCCTAATGGAGTTTAACTTAGGATAAAGCATTATAAGTCTGTGGGTGTTTGTAATGAGGGTGTCTGAGGTATATATTGGGACTGACTGCACTCAGTATCCATGAGGTGACGGTTGATGTTGTCAGGAAGGTCTTAGAAGTCGGACAAGATGAAATAATGCTCCGAAGCCCGAGTGGAGATATTGGTGTCGGCAGGATAACCCTGGTGCAGGTGCAGTTGGTCCCACTGCCAGTGATGTGGCTGCAAAAGTGCACCAGGATAGTCAGCTGTCATGGAACACCGTGGACCATCTTCATGTTGTGTATGGTAAGGACTGTACTATGTGGAGAAGATGATCTGGGATGTAGTCTACTGCATTCTGAAGCTGCTCCGAGGGAAAATGCTGGTGGTACATGTGGATTATCTGGCCCATTACAACAGTGCTGGTGTGATAACCAACCCTGAGGAGGGAGTAGTATGTCAGTGCCCGCACATCAAAGGTCAGCTACTTCACACCATTATATTGCTATGCAATGTGCGACAATGAGTAAGAACAAAGGCCGTTTCCACACAGTTCTAGAAGCTTTGAGTACAGACTTGTTAGGAGAAGCTTTGCAAAATATTGATTTCCAGAAAAATCGCTGGTACCTTATTCTACACTATATAAGTGAGTCGGCATGGACAGAAGAATCAGTTTTTAAGTGAGTGAGTGGAATTGTCCGAGTGAGCTGTGTACAGTTGAGCAGTGTTTGTATCAAGTTTACGTTAGAACAGAATGGCTGTGAGTTGCAAGGTCATGAATCATGAATTGTGATTCAGTTTTAGAAGAAATAAAGTAACATTAAAAAGTAACTGGACTTGCCGTTTGTCACAATATCTAACTGTAGCTAATCAGAGACATCAGAATATCTATGGAGATATCTAGGCGATCAGAATATCTAATAATATCGAGCAAATCACATGCTAACTGGTGGTTTCACTTTACTGCTGTAAACACCTTAGTTGCAATGCCAGTCTAATTTTGAAATGGACAATACCTACCGATCTACCAACCTACCAACTTACTAACCCTGCCACAAATTTTGTCTGTCAAACTAAACTACAGAAATTACAAACTGTCATGTATTATTACTGTCTATGCAGAAGTTGCAATTGATACATGCACTTTACAATTCAAAAGCCACATCTTATGGCTGGACATGCTTCCCAGAGGTGATCCTGTCAACCATCTAATGTAGAAGGATTAACCTCTAGTGGATTTGAGGCTGTTACCTTCATTAAAGATGCTTTTAAGAATTCTGTACTTGTAGTGATAATTTTGTAGTGATAATTCTTATTTTACATTAGTTATGCGGATGCACTAAGATGGAAAGCTGAACCAGATTTGAAAACCCAATGCAACTGTCGAGACTCAAAGATCTGTAGTTCAGATCCCAGCTATGACTTGGGGTTTTAAAGTGTGGTTCTCTTTTCCAACAAAATGGAGTATTACTATAACAGTATCTGGTTTTTGCTTTTCAGAGCAATATTAGTCTGATTCTACATGCAGTGGGAGAATATGATCTCTCCCTGAGGTTCTTAGAGAAAGCTCTTGCACTCAATATTTGTTACTATGGTGCTAAATCACTCAAAGTCGCTGTCAGCTTTCATTTGGTAGCCAGAACCCAGAGTTGTATGGGAGATTTCAGGGCAGCACTCAATAATGAGAAAGAAACATATGCCATATACAAACAGCAGGTGAGTTTAACTTTGATATTACATTTGTTGTTTATGCAAAATAAAAATTAGTCTCTGGAGGTATGAAAATTACTGTACTCAAAGAAAAGTTTTTATTAATTACTACTTGAGGTTGTGTCCCTAAAAAAACTACAGTTTTAGTGTGATAAAATGCTTTTATAATTTTCCACCCATCAGAATTAGATGACCATCTGTATGAGAAAGTAGAACAAAACCACACCTGTACTTTTGGACAGAAAAAAGTATTTTGCTTCATTGAAATATGTTTTCCAAAATTGGACTTTAGATGACTGTTTTCAGTCATTCTTCCCCTCAGTATTACCTGTGTCAATTTAAGACTGTCTAAACTGTAAATAGTGGTTGTTTGTTTTACAGCGTGTACATTTTTCCTATGTCGATTTTTGAGATCATGTGTTGGAAAACTGATATTTTGGCAAGAAAGCTTACTAATGCAATTTTATTATTGGAGAAATGTAAATCTTCACTGTGACAAATACCAGGAGAGCTAAAACGCTTCAAAAGGGCTGTGTGGTGTTTTGCCTGTCTGCTTCCTCAGTGCTCATTGCCGTCTGCCGCAATCGTAGAAAGGTGTGGTGAAACCATACAGCATTTTTAAAACCACTTTTAAAGGCTTTACTTACCAACTGGGGTAACTTGGAACATAAAATGTACAAGACAAACCCACACATTCTGGAAGAGTTAAAATATTTGCCAGGAAATTGCCAGCATTTCTCAACATGAACTACGGCAAGTGATGGATAGTTTCCTAAAGAAATGCCAAAAATGTATGGACAACGGTGGCCAGTTTCAGCATCTCCTTTCATTAAGTTGGTCAGTAAAGCCTTTAAAAGTATAAGAGGTGAAATCAGGACTGAAAAATTCAATGCCATAGCCGGGATTTGATCCATGGATCTTCTACTTATCGAGCGGCTGCTCCTACAACTACACACCTCTTAAACATTGCTCACACATGGCTTGTGTGTTTAAAACCACCAGCAGTAAGGTTTGTTGGCATAAATAAATAATAATTACTCTAGTTTTAAAAATGTTGTATGGTTTCATCAGCACCTTTCTATGATAGCGGCAGACGGCAGTGAGTGCCGAGGATGCCAAGAGGCAAAACACAGCACAACCCATTCAGAGGCTTTTTGCTTTCCTGTTAGTTGATAGGTTTCATGTAAAGTTTTGACTTTAAACATTTGTAAATTATTTTCAAATTGTGAACTTAAAAATGTATTTTATATGATAATTTTCACACCTCTGTAGCATATAATATAATCAAATTCACAATCACAGTACCAGAGCTAGTAACAAAATTAACCTACAAGCAGCTAGGAGAAGTTAAGGCATGTGCTCCAGCGAATTATATACTTGCCCCTCCTATCAGCATTGCCAAATGAGGGTACATGCATCTTATGTGCCTGAACTGAGAACATAATATTTTCATTTTATTTCATCCTCACGTTCAAAGTACATAGGATACGTCAATATTCATTAATTTTTGCTTGGATAAATATTTAAAATGATAGATGCAATCTTATAATTAAACAGAAATTTACTTTCTGGTCATGGCTATACAAAACTCCTGTCTCTACAATACTTAGAACACAATCTATGCATTTTTTAATTTCACATGGTTAGTGTCACTTAACATTCAACATAGATAAACCTGAAAAACACTGCACATTTTATCTTGACATGGTTATCACTCAGCATTCATTCAACACAGATAAGCCTGAAAAATACAACCATTCCTTGTTCTCGAATATAAACATGCAGTATGCTATGCAGATACAAACCATGCAGGTTGAAAAGGAATGAGTTCATTTTCAATTTGTTTTCAAAATAGTGGTGTGTTATTTTATTATTAAAGTGGTTGGGCATGTGTTAAATTGTGTCAAACTCGAGCTGAAATATTGTTAATGTATAAATTAAATTATTCGTTCCTCTTTTCCCCAGTATTTGTGATATGAGTGTTATCATGTCCCTGGAAACTGGGAAAAGTGATTTTTGTGTTAACAAATGGGAAGTGATTCATTCACAGGACAGAAAACTTCAATATATGCAACATTTAAACAAAAACCAATAAAAAATATTTAAAAAAAAAAAAAAAAAAAAAAAAAGAGCTCTCCAATCCAGAATGTAGGGCAACTTTAGATTTTCCAAAAACCCAGAATTGACGGGAAACTTGTGGCACAGTTAGCATATGTGCAGTATCATGAATTTTTAGTGAAGCAACTTGTGTGAACAAAAAGGCAGTGTGCCTGTATTTCAATCTCCAGAAAAACTCACCAAGTTGGAAAGCAAATTGAAGGGCAAAAACCCTTCCCGCTGCAAATTTAAGGAATTATTTTCTTGCATTCTTTTGTTGGTACCACTAAACTGAAAACTAGTACCTTTTCCTATAAATGCTGTGGAGCTATAGGTTTTTTTTTAAAATGAAATAAAGTGGTGCGAAGTTAAAGCAATTAAATTTGTCATCATATGAACTGATAATTAAATAATATTTACTTTATAGTTACATGAGACAGAGTGTCAAAAGATTCAGATTAATATATAAGCATATGGACTTGTGCATCAGGAGAGCTTGGTGAGTTATTTAACTCTAAAGTAATAAATTGCAACAAGTTGTTATATTGATACTATGGAAATTATAAGTGATGAAGGACTCATTTTTTTTGCAAAAACCTTATCTTCAGTCTTTATAAGCACACAAAATTTGAATAAAAAATAACTGTTGAAGGTTTTTCACTGTCCAGTTTCATATACAGTGACCCATACTTCAGAGATTTAGTTGAATTTCAAGTTCTTAGGAGAAAATCATGTCATCCAGCACTACTATCAACCACTGTTCTTCCAAAGCAAGATATGGTTAGTAAAGAAAAGTATTTGTATACCATTCAAGTGTTTTGAAGTACTAGACGATGCAATAGAATTCTTCTAAGATGTCCTAGGAGAAAACTATACAAATATATGTCTAGATATGAGGCTAGGAACAGTGTATAAATTATGTAAGAGTTTCTGTAACTTATATTATTGTGCTATATATATGTTATTAAGAATGATTAAGTCTTTCCATGTTAATATATTTTTTGTGTTGCAGTTTTATTATTATGTTTATTATCAATAAAGAAAATTAAATGTAATATAAAAAACTAATACTAGGTCATTCAACAATTAGTGGCAACATGTGAATTAACAACAAATAAAACAGTTTTGGAGCAGTCACATTATTGCAGTGCTTAGAAGTAATCTCCCCCAACATGAAGAGCTCGCCTCTACACATCAGGGAGCCAATGGATGCAATACACAGTGTCTTGTCCTATTATTCAAACATACTGCTCTACTGCTCTACTGCTCTACTGGTTCTAAAGCGAACCCCTCTAAATGGTAATTTCATTTTCGCAAAAAGGTCGAAATCACATAGGCTCATATCTGGGGAGTATGGAGGATGCTCCAGAATTTCCCAGTTCCGTCTGCAAAGTAAATTAACAATAGGGGTAGACGTGTGAAAGTGAGCACCATCATGTAACACAATAGGATGAGAATTCAGGAGATTTGGACGTTTACGACGCACAGCTGGTTGTAAATACTGTTCTGTAAAGTGACTGTAATATGCACCATTAACACGATTTCCTTGAACTGATTGAGTTATAAGAACATTGTCAAAATCATAAGCAACAATGAACATGGCTTTAAGTGGATCCTGTTCTTGTCAATACTTTTTTGGCTGTGGGGAATCAATGTGCCGCCACTCATTTGATTGTTTCTTTGATTTTGGTTGGTAGCATCGAACCCAGGTTTCATCTAATGTTATGATACGTCGAACAAAACACTTGCCTTCACGTTCATAGCGTTCTAAGTGTAATCTCACTGTTTCCATCCTCTGCCACATTGTTTCCTCTGTAAGATTGTGTGGAACAGCGCAGATTTTCCTCATCTTTAACTTCTTCTTAAGTATGTGGAGAATCATACCAGGAGCAACTCCAACTCCCCTTGCTAGTTCAATACAAGTCCAACAACGATGTTCGTTCAGCAGTGCTCTAACAGCACTCACATGCACATCATCACTTGCTGATTGCAGTCTGCCAGCTCCACATTTTTTATGTATGTCTTCCCTTCCTCTACGAAATGCATTTGCCCATGTAGCCACGGTACGATAATCTTTGTTCGTATTTAGAGCAGTGAAGGTAACAGCCTACAATTAAACTTACTAAACATGTCTTATTAAATAAAATTGTCTTCAAACTCACAGCTAACAAACATTAGATGCTCTTATTTTTCATTGTCAGCTTACATGATTTACTGCTGATAGCGTCAAATGCAGGCAGTGTTGCCACTAATTTTTTAATGATCCATGTAAATAAAATAAATGAAAATAAAATATTTAATATGTAATAACCAGGCGGCAGGGAAACTTGGACACTGATGAAACAGGTTAGGTATAATTATACTACAGGTTATCAGGGTCAGTACAAACGGAGAAAGCAGTAAGTCAAAACAAACTGATATGAATGCAACACAACACTTGATATACTACCTCACTGTTCACACTTTGAAATGTTTCAAAAATAAAGTCAGTAATTTTCATTGTGCACTTACCTTGATTGGGTATTTTGTTCAACCAGAGAAATAATTTATTTGTGTAATTAGTTGAATAATATATATCCATGTTTTACGCTTAAAATTATATGTATATAAGGAAAATTGAAGCTATTAACAGTGAAGCAACAAGATTTTAAAGTAAGAACAAATTAGAAACTAAGAACTTCACTTATCTTAGTAATGTTGCAAGTTCTTTTTGCACAAACTGACTCGAGTTTCAAGTTGTCTCCAACTCATTCTCAAAGCTATACAAACAAATTCGTTACCAAAGCTACAATAAGTGAAGTTTTTAGTTTCTAATTTGTTCTTACTTTAGAATTATATGTATATTTTCAACTCAAAATATTTCCATTCTATGTGACAAATTTACAACACATGTGTATCTATAGTATTCACAATTAAACTACCAGATGTTCATTATGAAATGTAAATCACCCTGTAATCGTCCTACTGAAAATTTTGTTTCAGTATTCCTTACAAGGACATTTTATTAAAAACAGTAAGATCTAATACTGCAGAAAATATTAAATTCTTTTAACGTATCTCTTGCGATGAAAATAAAAAAGGCTAATGTGTTGTACTCACATGACTTTCTCTACTCTTGTACTAACCATTCTTACAAACTCGTATTCTTCTATCTTCTTCATGTTAGTTGAGATAAACATTTGCAGAAATTATCTTATTGCTCATTTTCTTGCACGTGCAATGGGAATAAGGGAATGCAGTAGGCTTTGAGCAATAGTCAAATCTTTTAAAGCTTTCAAATTCCGTTCTCTTTACACAGTTAACGTAAAAAATGAATTGCGATGTCCCATTAGACAGAAGTATGTTCTCCAAAACTCACACAAATAATAAGTAATATCTCCGAAATGGTTCACTCCACAAAAAATTTATTTAGACATAAATTATGTTTTAGCAAGATCTACATTTTGTGTATAGTAAGATTTTATCTATCTCTTACGGTTTACCAATTATGCAAAAGTCATCCAGAGTAAACAGAACTACATAGGCTATAGCCAGAAAATTCAAAATATACATTTCATATGTCATAAACATATCTTAAACATATGGCATTTTAATAAAAATCATTAGTCATTTTCAAGAAAATCAACATTTTCAAAAAATTTCACACACACGCCCATGCACACACACAGATCTTTTTCTAAAAATGCTTTTTTTGTATTCAGGGGGTCTCAAAACATATATTTCTGGTGAAATCTTGACATCAAATTTTTGGGTGGAATACAATACTTCCTCTACTTTACTATATGTAGTAGAGAAAGTAAAAACATATTTCTTGAAAAATTCAATATTCTGCATTTATCAAGTTTTAAAAAAATGCTCCTCAATTATAACTTAGGTATTTATGTATTCATGGTCTTTCTTTCAGCTTGGGGAATCCCATGAGAAGACTCGTGAGTCATCAGAATGCCTACGTCACCTAACATCTCAGGCTGTAGTTCTCCAGAAGAAAATGAACGAAATATACACAGGGAAAGCAAACACAACTTTACCACCTATTCAAATACAACCTCCATCAATGGGAAGTGTTTTGGACATGTTAAACGTCATAAACGGAATTTTATTTGTTCAGATCAGGTAAATCGGGAATTTATTTCACTACTTTACTACACAGAAATTTACTATTTTCCTGGGTCAGGAAAATAAATGTTCATTATTTTGTAAACACTCACAAGGTTTTTAATCAATTTTAGATGTGGCTTAGGAAATTCATGACACTTTGCATTAAACTAAGTAACAGTGAAATATGCTAATGTGGTTTAACTTGGAGTAAGACCTGCAATTGTTTGCTTTGGCTCTTTTTAGTTTATTTGACAATTTTCAAACTTGATTTTTTCATTTATGTTACAGTATATCGGGTGGAAGGGAACTTATTACATTCCTTCTAATATGTGCTTCATAGAAACATTACAAACAAAAAAGTCTAATGACATTTTGTTCTTTGATGAGCCGATTTCGAAAAAATAAATGATTTGTATTCCATTTTGAGTGGGTAGTTCCACAAGAATGTATGAATATAATAGTTTGTTACTTGTTCGATGTGTAGAGTAACTTATTTCTGAAATAGCTTTGGTAGTAATTATGATACATCACACAGGTTTCGAAATAATTAATCACTTAAAAGAATTGCGTTGAGGTTGGTCAGGGAATCGAACCGGTTTCTGGATGTAAAAAGGTCAATCGCTTGCAGGGTGGTGTAATGTTTTGGGACCTAACAATTCTGATTAGCCTACACTCACACAGTAAACATGGAGGGACACAACATGGTATTAGTTTATGCTCAAGAAACATGATGCTGCAGTGGTTGTTTATGTATTGAGTTAGTGAAAGTGATACCCTACACAATCTGCAGTGTTGCCAGCTTGTTTTTGACAAAACTAAAATATCTCCATAGGAAATGGTCAGTGACAAAAATGTAAGATACAGTGTGTTTCAAATAGCAAGATCTATCACTGGTTTAATTAATGTAATGACTTCCTTTTCACCCTGTATATTAAGCTAACCAAGTGAGATGGTAATGTGTAAGACTTGCATACCCAGGTTCAATTCTTACTGGGCTGGCCACTGACCTTAGATTTTTTATTGGTTTTCCCTGGTTGGTAGATGAATGTTGGGTTTGGTTCAGGCAAGTGGATGGCAGCTGAGATGTGTGTTGGTGGAGTTTGCTTTGGGGAACTATCTGCCTTGGCATTCAGTGTATGACGGGACGTCAGAGAGACCTCTCTATATGGAGAGGTAGGCCTTAGGGGTTCTCACGGGTATCAGATATAACTGGAGCCATTGGAGACCCTGTCTATGTTGCCCTTTGTCTTTCCAATGCACATCTTTTTGCAATCAGAACAGTTAATTTTGTAGATCCTGAACTTCTATTCTTGTGGAGTTTTGTCACTATGTGGATTTTTGAGGAGATTCCTGATGCTGAATTTATTTATTGGTGATGTAAAACCAGTGATGGTGATGTAAAGCGCAATGAAGATTTTTGAAATTTTTTGGTCGCACAGGTGTGATATGTGAACTTCCTGTGTACTTTTATGACCCTAAAAGCAATTATTGTAGTGACTTTTAGATCTTTCTGTCTTTTGAAATTGATATTTGTTAAAGTAGTGAGAGTCATGATGCCTAAACTTTCAGGAAATTAAAACAAAATTATTTGCAAACTACATTAATCTAGCATTTTGATAATGCTGGAGGATTCCATAGCTCGTAATAATGATGTGTCATAAATTGCAGATTAACAAACATAATAATTGGACACTTTTTCTTACCGCTTCAGTTGCCTTGTCTAACTTTATTAACATATCTAAAGTTTTAACAAATACTGATGCAGTAACAAATGCATATCTGTAATTCTATGACACCTGGAAAGCCATTAATTCAATGAAATTCATCACAGATCTTAATTCTGCCCTCCATGGGAGTGATATCCAAATCGGGGACAAAAAGAAGCAATTATATCTGACACAATATCTATCCCTGTCGCAAAATTTAATGGCGGGTGGCTTGATACAAAATTCTATCATAGGCTTGCCACGCCTTGTGGTGTTGTATAGTTATACACACTGTGAAATCATGCTGCAAAGCCAGTCACATAAATATCATTTGCACCCACAACATTTACTTGCACAACGGGAAAAACAATAGTAATAGTCAACTATCAGCTGCCATTAAATTCTGCGGCAACCATAAAACACTGCCATCATTCAGTAGATGCTAGAATATTCTTAATTACAATATTGAAAGCTCCAATATGAAAGTTATTAAATCTGTATTTATGGAGTGAAAAAAAAAAAAAAAAACTGAAGGTAATTGACAGTGAAGTTAAATTAAGTCAACAAAATACCTATTAATAAATATCAGTGACTAAAACTTTACTTATCTTGTATAACCATATGATATCCAACAGGACTATAGCTTCGCAAATCAGTCGTTTGCATCTACAGCTAGAAATGATAGTTTCATGGTTACTGTTACTGTAGCTAGGCCTACGCTTTGCCAACTACTGGAAGTAAAACAAATTTATTGACAGAGTCAAAACTGATATGCTCTCTTTATTTTTCAAAATAAATACCTTTTCCCAAACTATGAACTCTATAGGTCTATTTAATTGTTTTAATAATTTAACCTCTGGATTTATTTCATGATTAAATGATCCGCCACAGCTGATTTATCAATCTGTTTATATTTAATATTTCTAAAGCGTTCCTTTGTTCTGGTTTCTAAATGACATTGGACATTACATGGTCATAAAAGATAAGTTTTAGTCACTAGTATTTATTAATGCATTGTGATTATAGTTTGTAGGAAACTATAACCTCTCAGTTATTACATTTACTAGCTATCACACTGTATCCGTTGATAGCTGGAATCATTCTTCAAATTTCTTGTCCCCATCCTCTTCAAGAGGGTCGCCTCTCTCTACAATAATCCAGTTTCGACGTTCTTAGTTTAATCTAGGTAAATGATCTTATCCTCAGTACTGTCAAGAAAATGAAAACAGGCAGCCTTATAGTGCAACTTGACCACAGTCATCAGAATTAATCAGTTCAGCACTTGCAGACAAAGTTGACAACTAACTACCTCGTTGAACTTTCATCATTGTTGATGCACAGAAAAACATGTTGAACGCAATGAAATGAATTAACTGCACTCAAAGATTGACTGAGAATGTTGCATGCAGCCATTAATAAAAACTACTATCTGAAGTGTCTTTGAGTTATAAGTGTATTTGTTAAAAAACATACAATGATTCTTTTAGGTTTACTGTGTAAAAAAAAAATGTGTATTCCTGCTATTATAAAACGTGTGGTTCATGTAACAGCCATTCATTTCAGGAATCCTCCTTCAATGAATACAGATATGCTCCGAGAGTACATCATTTCATTCATTTCTCCAAATTAAGTGTGCTAGACACTTATTCACCTGCTACACTAAGAAACTGGGGTTGTTTCAAATGATTTTGGTTAGGACTTAACTCTTTCACTGCGGGAGTATTAACAAATTCACAGACCCTCCTTGCTGAGTTATTTTAACTAAACATTAATTAGTATATTTTTTAAAATATGCAGAATTAACATAAAATATCCTGAAACGCTCACCAAAGTTGTTGTAGATCATTGTCAAAGCACAGTTAAAAAATAAAAGGTTTTAAAATAGGAAAAAAATACCACACGCAGCACACTATAGAAAGGATTGTTCATGGGCCAGAAAAGAAAACACTAATGGAAAGCTGCTATATAGTGTTCTAAATTTTGAGATCCTAATTTTTACTTTCTCTACTGGTAAGTAGGGGAAGTATTGTATTCCACCCAAAAATTCGATGTTGAGATTACACTGGAAATATATGTTTTGAGATCCCCTAAATAAAAAAAAAAGCATTTTTAGAAAAAGGTCCGTGTGTGTGTGTCTGTGTGTCTGTCAGTCTGTGTGGACAGCATAACTCAAAAACAAAAAGTAGGTTAAAAACAAAAGTTGGTATTTAAGTTTAATGTCTTTCTAGGATGTGACATGAAGATTTTTAAGAAAATAGCCCCACGCTAAACTACCCTTTAAATGGAAAATTTTTCGAAAATTTTGATTTTCTTGAAAATGGCTCTAACGATTTTGATTAAAACGTCATATGTTTAAGATATTTTTATGACAAATGAAATGTATATCTTGAATTTTCTGGCTCCTGTAGTCGCATTTACTCTGGACGACTTTTGCATAACTGGTAAACCGTTAGAGATAGATCAAATCATACTATACAAAAAATGTAGATCTTGCTAAAATACACAATTTATCTCTCAATAAATTTTCTTGTAGGGTTAACCATTTCGGAGATATTCCTTGTTATGTGTGTGAGTTTCGGAAAACTTAGAACTTTCGTGAAATGGATCATCGTTCATTTTTTATATGTTAAGTGAGCAAAGACAACAGAATCTCAAAGCTTTAAAACATTTGACTATCCCACAAAGCCTACTGTATTCTAATATTCCCTTTGCACCTACAAGGAAATAAGCAATAAGATAATTTGTACAAATGTTTATCTTAGCTAACACGAAGAAGTTATAGGAATAAGAATTTGTAAGAATGGTTAGTACAATAGTAGAGAAAGTCATGTGAGTGCAACACATCAGATTTTTTAAGCTCACTTTTGCAAAATATTAATGAACAGAAATTGATTAACAATTCAGGGGTATCTAAGATTTTAATTATTTAGAATTCTTTCTTTGAGTATGAAGTAGATATGGTTATAAATTATACATAGTAAGAAATTACCACCTCTGCATAATACTTTCAAAATCTGATTTGTGTGTGCTAAATTTTGAAACAGGGGTGTAAACATAAGCTCACGTTGCATTTGGCACACATGTACTTCATCTCTTCTCTTTTTTTTCTGGCCCAAGGGTGGTGTTCGGAGCATGCATAACACCTTCTGACAGGTTTTGTTTTATTTGGTGGCGATAGTATTAGTGAAAAAAAATGTCTTTGAGCCAGTCTTATAGGTTGGTCATCGGAGAAAGGCCTTCCAGATGTAGTGGTTAGTCTTGGTATATGGAATTCTTGAAATAGTTCCATAATTAGAGTAAGCTGAAAGTCAGCAATATGATATTCTTACCAGTTTTGAAGCTGTATAGTGAATATGCATTTAAAAGTCATGTCTAACAAATGAAAAAAGAATTTCCTATACCACTTCAATGTCTCCCTTCCACACTCAAGGGAGCCTATCATATCTGACCTGTCCACAGCACCCATATTTTTATTGTAGTCCACAACAGTCAGGTTTCATTATTTGCATGTTTATATTTTTGTTGATTTTGCTGCCAGTCTCACTGAGTCTGGGTGGAAAGTAGTTAGCATACACACCTCTCGTCTGTCCAACCACTTCAGTACTAAAATATTGTCTGTGTGTTCAGATTCTAACTGTCCCTTGTCTAATTTTGCCGCAAGTCATGGCATTCCTTTTCTGTTCCTTCTAACAGTGCCACAAACATTTGTTCCAAGTGCATGTAGCCAGTTATTAAGAAGAGGACTGGAATACAAATGGTCTAGCCACAAGTTGTGCCCGTTATGCAGGTAGCTTGTAGCGAGGGTTTGTACCACAGCCCCTGACACCCCAAAGTTGCAGTCATCAACAATTTCTATGGTGATGCCTGTGTACACAATGAAGTCCAGAATATAACCAGTCTTACAATCACATAACACAAACACTTTTACACTGAACCTGTGTCTTCTGGAAGGGATGTATTGTTTGAATGAAAGGTGATCTTTTGAATAGCATAAGGCTTCCATCAATGCAGAGATTTTGAAATGTTGTGAATAACTCACTGAAAGTACATCTAAATTGCTCAATAATAGTCTCAATTTATGCAGCCTGTCTCCATCGCCCTGTGTTTTGTTGTCATTGAAGTGTAAAGGTCTTAGAAGTAAAACATATTGATCCCTGGAGATGTAGTCCGAAAATTGCAGAGCGGTAATAAGGGGATCTTTTGTCCAATATTCTGCTATTTTATATTTCTTTACTCTGGTCATAAGCATTTTCAAGCCAAAGAAAATGTGTAATTCTTCAGAAAAAGCGTCTGTCCAAGTCTGTAGATAAGAATGGGGTTTGGTGGTAATTTCTCACATAAGAAGTTAAAATATTTATTGCTCTCGCTTGCAATATGATGCAGAATATGCAACAGAACGAATAATTTGAAAATATCAGCCACTGTAAAATTTTCATTCTAATCTGCTTGCATACCTGAATCAAGATCATCAAATGTGTGAATTACTGACCTGAATGTACCCTGTTGCCACTGGAAAGAAGAATCAGTGCATCTTCTTTTAGCATGTTGCGTAGGTTCCGATTCTACATCATTGTCGTCACTTTCACTATTTCTAACATGATCTTCATTACATCTTTCACTTTCACTGACATTAAACTCAAAATCTGATACATCAGATAACAACATTTCAAATTCCACCAGTAAATCCACGTGTTGTGCAATACGCGACTGCTTGCTGGAAGAAGCCATGATTTTGTACATCCATGAATCCCCGAGTCACATGACAGGCTTCTACATTGTGCAAATATCAGCAAGAAAGTTATTGTGCAGAACTTTAGATTTTATGCTATAGAGAGCAGCAGACAGCAGACAAAGACTTTCAGTTTGAAGAAATACAACCCCAACAGATGGCAGACTAACACTGTTAATGCTACACCTAGTAATTTTCCTTTTTGTGTTCAACCAGTTATTCTGTGAACTTCTACGCATCTAGGCAAGGTTCCATCATTTGCAAGGAGAGCACTGATCAGCTTGTAACCTTCATTATTCTTCACAAATGTATTTCAAAATATATTTATATTTCATTGTGTAAAAAAATTCATAAGCTAGGAAAATAAAAATGTAAATATATATAGGCTGAGTCAGAACACTGAATAATTTCCAGGCATGATTCAAAGATTATAATGGAGTATTTTCTTATTGGGAATATTTTGGGAATGTCTTGTTATTGCGCTAGAGTGCATTAATGGTTTTGAAACACAGTGTCGTATTAGATGAAATTTTGTTGAACAGGTTATATTTTTACTGCAGAGCATTAGGAGAGTTTTGAAATAAGAGTTTCCATGTATATTTAATTTTGAACAATACAGCAACACAGAACTCTCTTGTAAATCTTGATGTAATTATGATATAAGGCACTAAATCCATGTGCTCTGAAGTTGGTAAAATCTTTTAACCAATCTACAATATATGTTACTGTCAATAACTTATGCAAATACTATCCTTGTTGGTCAGATTTTCTCCATCATTAAAAGCCTTCAAACGTAGTTAAAATAAGAATAAAACAAAAGTTGAAAATATACATAACTGGTTATAAAAGATTTTCAAAATGCCACCTTGGACTCTGGAGTATGGCTGATAGCACTACAGTAATAATTGTTGAATTCTTTTAGAAATACCTGGCATATCATAAATAGCATCAAATGCTACAAACGTCCTGACCATTAGCTACTTTTCACTAATGCAAATGTCTCCTAGGGTAAAGCTCATTATAAAGATATTGTACCCTTTTCGGATTTCCCCAAGCAGCATCATAAATGTAACGCATCCTGCTAGTTCTGCATAAGTAAAGTGGAATATTTTTAGAACAGGCTGTAAAACTGAAAGTCCTTCCAGTACACATAGCACTTCAATATATGCTGAAAGCTGAGTTTGATAACTGGGACCACAAAATCACAAAGTGCTGTATAATATGTGGTGGAATCCCTTACCATTTAAGTAACAAAATGCAGGTTTAGGTCACTGGTGATATAAACCATGTTCAAAGAAGAGTACAAGTGATTATCCAAAATGGGAGGGAGAAAAAGATGTTCCATTGCTGAAGGGAGAGCTAGGATCTGTGTGACAGAATTTCATCTAACCTGACATGGCATTTGAAAAAGTAAATTATGTATTTCAAAGGGCTGTTTATTTTTGCACAGTAAGCTTTTGTTCATCTTTTATGGCTTGCCAGTTATACATTTTAATGAGTGAATAAGAGGACTTTATGGAGTATTCTTAGAAAATTCAAGATATAGGTGCATTTAATTAGTTCTACAAATATTTTAAACATACATTGTTTTGGAAAGATAGAAATGGGCTGAAAATTGTCAGTGCCATAGCAGCATTAGATCAAGGCTGTGGCATTGAATTTTTCAGTCCAATTCTACCTTTCTACTTTGGCCTATACACGGCTTCTGTGGAACAACAATTAATTATACAGTATTTTAATCAAACTTTTTAGCAATTTTTGAGAAAAGGAAAATCATATTTTCGTGTAAGGAGCAGTCTCAGGTGAGAGAATCTTTTTTTTAAATCTTCACCTGTGTGCTGAAACAGTGCCTGGCTTAAATAGGAAATTTAATTTAAATTTAAAATCTTTGGAACTTTCATACCTGATGCAAAGAATAAAATCATGAAAAATAAACTTCCATTCCATTCATTTTCTTAATTTAAATTAAAAATCATTGGAACTTTTATACCTGATGCAAAGTATAAAATAATGGAGATAAACTTTTATTCCATTCATTTTCCATGTTTCAGTGAAATCTAATATCCAACATTTGATTTTTTTTAGCTATGCTGTTTATGTGCACACATGGACATTTTTCTAACAAGGTTATATTTTGAATGAACTGTAGATATCAAATTTTTGGTTGTAATACAATATTAGTAAGTGGTAGTGAAGTTATAATTATATACATACTTGTTCAACCCTTATTTTATGTCAAATTAGAAAAATAAGAATATAGTATGTGCAAATATCAAGTTGACAATGTAATCTCTAGCTTACTTGGTTAGCAATATTCTGCTCTGATACAAGATATTGTTGAGCATTTGAAATGAATGCTATGGACTCGCTAAATAAATACCTTGCTCTATTTATTTCAGTCCACAAGATATTGAGAACTTCAAGGCTGAAATAGAGAAACGCCAGCTGAAAGATGTATCTCCAGCACCATCAGATGAAAAGACTGACAGTGAAGCAGCGAGTATTAGTGACGACAAAAATAAAGCAAACAAATCAAGTTGAACACAAGAAGAGGGTCGTTGTTTCTAGTTACATGACGTTATTCGCATAGGGGTCCAACAGGCTACCATACCATGTGTATATTGGCAGTAATCCATTCTGTTAGCACTTTTTCAAACATTCTTTGACAATTTAACATTTCTTTTGCGAAAAATATACAAAAATAGTTCTGCAGTGCTATAATGACTATGATCTGGCTTAGGCATTTACAGGAATTAAAAAAAAGAATAAAAAATAAAAAGTGAAAGATGTAAAGTTTTTATTTATATCTTGATGTGTTAATTGGTTCGATATTAGGTTATTCTTATTAAAATGGTTGACACAAATGTGTTTTCAGTGGTTATACACTGTTAATTTGTTGGATAAAATGTAAAATAATTGTTGGAAATTTATGGGAGTTAAGTTAGTTGCCAAACATGTCACTTTGTTACAATTCTTGAATTTTATTTTCATTGTTAAAGCAGTCGTGCCATTATGCCTGTTGCATAGCATTCTTTATAGTCAAGAGATTTTTTTAGTCCTTGGTTTTTTATAAACCTTTGGATCTGCAGAGCACCGTTATTTGTTGAAAATGAAAACTGCCTAGGAAGATTTGAGTCTTTAAAACCAAAGAGTATTTCACCAAGTACATTTGCTCTTCCTAAAAATTAACTATGCGAATGCTAACGCTAGAATAATTTGTAGATATCTGATTTAGTTGTTTTTGTGCTGGATATTAGTGAACAGTTATAGTTTTATAGTTCTTTTCAATATTTGTAGTCTGAAGTGTTCAGCTTCAGTATAGTATTTTTGTATGAGAATTTTTTTCCTTTTTTTAGTAGAGCATAATGTATCCATTAGTCGACATTCCATCATAGCCAGATCGTTGACACATTCACAGACACATGCATGCTGTTCACAAAGCAAAACCATATTGATGTTGAGGCACCAAAACTGCTAACTTCCTGAAGGTGTGTATGCCATTGTAAATCAGAGTATTTTCTTGAATACTAAAGTAAGCTGCAGTAGTGCATCTTATGTTTTAGTATATAGAAATTTGAAATTATAGTGGTACATACATTATTGCAGCAAATAAAGTAGTGTGTCATAAAGAACAGTTGCAACAGATTTCTTCATGCATTAGAGAATAGTATGAACAGAAACCTCGTAACCCTTGTATGTTTTGTGTAATGGCTGAGTATATGGCAGATCTCATCTAGTCAGCTTGTCACTTTTGGCATTTTCTCTGTTACATCCTTATCCTCATATGTTGGTTTAAACAGTTTTATATAGTCAGGTGAATGGTTCAAATCACTAACAATTTTTAAGCTAATGCATCTTCTTCCAATGTATGTCTCTGCTCACAGAAAGGAATAGCTTTAAATATTGAGCATAATTTAATGTTTTGAGGAGAAAATTACTTGCCATGTTACAAAGGCATACCATTATCTAATTTCTCAAATTAAGTAATAGAGACAAACTTTTAAGCCAAAAACTAAAATTGTTGTATGAGAAAGGATTTGCCGTAAGATAAAAAGAGAGATTTTCAGATATTAATACTGTAAACCTAAAACATTAAATATGTCTGTATAGCATTTACATGATCTGTTCTTGCAACAGGCTTCTTTTTTGTAACAAAAGTTTTTCAAACAGGTTTTACTACAGTTTGTTGATCTGAGCTCGATATTCGTTACCTAGCAAATTGTATTTCATAAACTCTTATGAACAGGAGTCTACTTTTTATCCTTTTCTGCTGCCAGTTTTGGTTTAAAGAAATTGGAAATGTGATAAATAGATGCCAGCATGCATTCAACCTGAGTGCTTTTCAATTCTATGGAAGAACTTCCGAAACATGTCTGATTTTCTTCTCACTGATAATAATAAGAGCAGTGTGTGTTCACAACAGACTCATTTTGAGTGTTCTTTAAGTGATAGAGCTTACAATTTAGAAATCTTTAGTTTTTATTCAATACAATGCCAAATATAGCAACTATGGAATGTAAAAGGAAACAAATGAGAACCACGATTGACCAATTGAGGCAGATTTTCAGTTTTATCTGAACTACAAAATTTATAGTGCTTTAACGTTTGAAATTACTTATGAAAGGCAGTGCATACTCTGTGCATACATTTTTATAGGAATTGGCTTTCTGCAATTACAGAGCTACTTTCTGTCAAAATATCTTTGTTCTTTAAAGATATTTTATGAAAAGTGAGATGATAGTGTAAGAATATTAGTAATGCGAATATGTTTGCATTGACATTTATTTAGACTTTCTTAATATCTGCTTGTCTGACTAATATCAATGTTAAAATCAACATTATGCTCCCTTTGAAGTCCCATGTTCCTAACAGCATATGCTATCAGTTCAAATATGCAGTGTTCGAGCAGCCCTCGAGTAATTTCTTAAACTTATAAAAGATTGTGTGTATTCAGCCATTAGTAAGGAAGTTGTGAATTAGTTGTAAGATTAGAATAGGCTTTAAAAACTCATAGGGTTTTATATCAAACAAGACAATATCTCATGAGTCCTTTTGTTACCATTAGAATGAATGGTATTCAGGAAAATACATTCTACACCAATGGGGTACAAAGTAGAAATTGTAAGAAACAAGCTGCGATTTGCTTTGTGACATATTAAAGGCATTACATAATTTGTCATACTCATCACATAGTAGGAGTGAAATCAAAATCTAGGATGTACTGAAAAAAATGATATAAGCACAAAAAGCAGCCTTTTTAGGATTGTCTTTGAATTCCTATCCTGGTGAATTGCAGTGATAAAAGTACACTTTGGTGGAGGTTTACCAGATTTATTTTTGTTTTTTAGCTGAAGAGAGCCTCAAAAGGACGTCTGAATCATGTTCATGTTAAATGCTGCTGTTAGTTATCTTTAATTTGCTTTTTCTTTTGATAAACTAGATAGTAGTATAGTTAACACAAGTGTTGTGTTTAGTTGTTCATTTAAATAACTATAAAATTTAATTCTAGAATTTGGGGGTTAAGATGCAATTATGAGTTTCCCCATTGAGAGTGCAGCATGTGTGAGAGAGAGTCAGAGAGAGGTGCAGTAATATGTGTGGAGAGAGTAAGTAAAAGTGTGTATGTGTGAGAGAGAGAAAATAATGAACACTTGCATATGCGTATGTGCAGTAAAACAAGAGTGAAAATTTGCAGTGGACTCTCTTTTGTCTGGTTCATGTCACTTTTTAACGTGGTTAATTTAAATATAATGTGATACAGTAAAAGGTTTGATGCGCATCCTGTATAATTGAAAAATACTAAAAACAAAATCTCAGTATGTATTATTTAATTTTGTCCTGATACCGCCATTGCTTAATGCATTCTCACTAGGTATTTAATCCTCATGTATATAAAAATGTCATCTATATATTAATCTAAGAGAGTCATATTATTAAAAATCCTATTTTCTACTGTTGAAATTATGCTACTTTGTAATTAATGGTGAATGTTAATTTATTTTTAGACTTACATATGATAGATTTGACTCTTAAGTAAGTTTCACAGATCTCAACATTACAGAAGTTATTTTAATAGTGTTTTCACAGTGGTAATAAACATCTTGTATGGCTGCATGCTAGTATCTACATGTTCATATGTTCATTAAACTTCCAAATCATAGACTTCGAGATTCAGTTAATGGTGGCTTGATGCGACAGTAGCATAATGGCAAAGGGTAAAGTGCCGTGGTTAAACTGTTTCACATTATAAATTTATATTCTATCTTGAAAGTGACTAAAATTCAGTTTTGAAGATTCTAAATCCTATATTTATCCAAACCTTTCTGAAATTCATATTGCATATTAAGCTTGTAGTAATTTACACACAGTACATTTCATAACTTCAGGATTATTGGTTGTGAAAATATATTTGATTTTCTTTATAATTGTTGCTTCCTGTGTACAATTTTTTGTAGAAATATACAACCTTTTGCGTTCTGCAAGGTCCAGTCCTTTAAAGTACAATGAATTAAATAATATAAACAGATTTATATTAGATATACTTGTAACTTTTTTTTAATCTTAAAAATATCTCTTTTTTATTTTATTAACATTATCATATGTTCAAGATTTCTACTCAATTAAGTTCAAGTATATAATTGTTGTTTTTTGATCCCATCCATTCTTTATGATGCTTTATTGTCAGTAACTGTGAAAATATCTATATTGGTGGAATGTGATGTCTTAGCTTTTTCTTTGCTGTACTAGGTCTTGAATTTTATCAAGATCTGTGAGAAATCATGCTGCTTAAATAATTTTGTATACTGGAAAATGTTAAATGCATTAAAGAGAGAAAACAAATCATTGAATATTTTATATAAGTATGTAATTGCATTGCTCTGATGTAAGTAACTCCAAAAACAGTATTTAAATGACCTCAGAATACAAGCGTTAAAAACAGATTTGAAATTAAAATGTTTAAAGTTGTAATACATTTTAAAACATTTAATGTTTATCTCCAAGCATTTTCTTATTAAATCATATGGCCATAATGTTTTCCAGCATCGCTGCAGTAACCAATACTCCTTTTTTGAGAACTGTTATAATTGCATGAAGAAGCAAGATCCCAAACAACATTCATGTATGAATTCTCTCCCCATGAATGCCAGCTGTTTGTGATTGTATTTAACTACGTGCTCATGGAAGCACAGATATATATGAACTCTGCTACTTGTGGTTATTAATGAAGCATGGCAGGATATTTGTTGAGACACTAGCTCTCCTGCCCCAAAGGAATCTAGTTGTCCTTGTGATTTTAGTAAAATTAATACATAGGTATGCTACTTCATTTCAAGATTTTTCCTTGTAGTCCAATAGGTCATGTTATCTACAAATTAACATCACAGAAAATACATAAACTTCCAATTTAAGACATCATGTAAAGCTATGATTATGATTGTCATAAATTTGTGGTGTTTTTATATGTTATAAAATCCTCAGAATCATTTAAAAGCAACTTATTTTCCCTTTAAAATTACATCAGAAATTTAAGGCAGTATGTTGATGTAAGGTAATTTTGATATTCAGTGCTCATTTTTAAAGCTTTTATTCCCTCAAATTTATATTGAAATGTTGAAGTTCATACATTATTGTAGGAAAACCTGCATTTAATGTGAAATTATCAGTATTCAGTACTATAAATTGCTATCCTAATGGGTTATGCTATCTTAATTATGAAATGTGACTCCAATTTTGTTTATCTTTGTGGTTTTGATGGTTTCCTGAAGCAGTTTTATTTTTGTATTTATTTTGTTTATGTATTATATACAAGTTTTCTGACTTTACAGATATAATAAAACAGATATACACATTCTATATGCCAGGTTTAATACATCTATCTTGCTGATGACACTCTTGTCAATTGCAGCATTCATATCCTCTTTGCTATAGTGATGTTTTCTGAACAGTTTGAATGCTGAATTAACTTCAGGTAAAGAAAGTTATCAAGAGTGTAAGATGTTAAGAATTGACAAGATCTGTTTGATTTTTCTACACTGTTTTCTCCTGCAAATATATTGATAGTGTCCTCTGCAATTTTTGAATACTGCTATTCCCCAAAACAGACTGGTTTTGTGTAGTACAATGAATTTAGCTGGTTTAAGAAGGAAGTTGACAGTATTTAGTTTAATGTGGTCAAATGTTTCAAGAAACTCAGTATATTAAAATTTGTTGTCTTTCTGATGTTTTGAAGAGAAGGAAGTAAATGGAAATAAAAAATTTGTTTTGACTACTGGCAAGGACTAGGTGATGATGTAAACTAATAATTCTGAAGGAAGCGAGTTACCTTTGTAATACTTTACTTCATTAAGTGATTATGTAAGAACATGGTTTTGTAAGCTGGGGCCAGTTAAATAATGGTGAATTATGTATACAGTAGAGCCTTGATTATCCGAGGTAATTAGGACCGACAATACCTCGGATAATCGAAAACTTGGATAACACAGACTCTTGTCAAAAATCGAGAGGGAAACATATGGTAAACTGGTGAAGTGAATGAAAACCTGATCAAAGATGTGAAAAAAAGGCATCTAGTGTATCATCAAATGATAAAATGACACATACAAATAAAATTAAAAAATGAGAAAAAAGGCCTACAGTACATACATAGAGTATGTACATGTTCCACTTAGTTATTTCTTCAAGAAGTCCATAAGTGTTTCCTGTGTAACAGAACTTGCTCTCTTCTGTGCACGCAATTGTCATAGCATTAGGTGGTCTGTGGATGTTGCTCCAGGTGCTTGATGGTATTTTCTGTTGCTTCACATCCTTCACTGTGGCAGATTTTCTCTAGGTTGACATACACTGATCCATTACTACTGGAATGGCATGGAGCAGAAAATTTCTGCGAGGGTCAGACTCGTGTTATTTAATGATCAAACGCACACTGGCACGAATGAAAGTATTTCATTTCCAATTGTGCTGGGAAGGATACCTGGGACCGGACCCTCGCAGAAGTTTCTGCTGGTGAAGAGTGGCCTTTGTAATCACTCATCGTACGTATGCATTCAGCTGTCTCAACATGCGCTGTTTTGCACATACACACATAAACTGAAGCCAGCCACCTGCGATAGTAGATGATGAAATTCTAACATTGACTGTGCAAAATTATAAAGAATTATATGATGCTTCAGATGCTAATTACCACAACCAGATACGCCATGAAGTTATCTGGAAGGAAGTAGGAAAGAAAATGGGCTATTGAAGTAAAAACAAGTAATCACTATACTAAGTTCACAATTAGTTTATTCACAGATAATCATCCGTAAGTTTACTTTTTTTGAGCAGTTGTACACATGTATACACATAGTATGATTAAACACCATACAATATCCTCGTCTGAGGAGCTGCTGATTTCACTGTTGTATCCATCCATATTGGATAACTAAATTTTCTGGTGGAACATACCAAGCAGTGAGCGTTTAAGCTTCCGCGGAAGACGGACAGGTGCAAATTTCTGTTCCATTCGTGATGGATGTGTGTGCATCAACCTTCATTCTCCATTTCAATGTCTTCATTATCACTTTCATTTTCTTCAGTTTCTACATTTGCTGCCTCTACTATCATCTTGTCAGGCATTTCCAATTGATCCACTTGGCTACATTGTTTTCAGTAATAGTTTCATGTGCCAATCTTTGAGCTAGCTGTGCAAGGCTGAGTTCATCATGCTCCATGGGCAAAGTTTCTTGATTTCCTGTAACGTTTAATAACTTGCTGCGACACACTTTATAAAATGGGATCTCGGTTAACCCGGAACTTGGTTAGTTGGGACTTGGATAACCACGGTTCTTTTTTAATTTATTTTTTCCACATTTATACATAATTATTAGTATCAAGTGAGAAACAGAACATGGAAATAAGGACAGAAACAGTGGCATAGGTGTATTATTCCTCCAAAATCTGTCTAGTAGTTCAGGTATTAGCAAGTATTGAGAGGTAGAATTGGAACTGAAAAATTCAATGCCACAGCTGGGATGAATTTTCAGCTCCAATTCTACCTCTCAAACATTGCCCACACACAGCTTGTGTGTTTAAAAACACCAACAGTAAGTTTGTTGGCAAGTGTATTTATCTTTTTAAAAAATGACTGTTTGAAACCAACTTTGCCTTTATTAAACCTCTGCTCTGTAGTCCAGAGGTTTGCTTTGATAACAGAGAGCCCACTGTACAAGAGGAGAGAGTGTCTGAAGGAGAGATAGAAATAAGAACATATTATGTGCGCAAGTATGTGCACAAAATAGAGGCCTTGGTAGTCGAGTGATCTATGCTAGGCTAACATCAGGCATGTGAGTAGTAAAGGTAAAAATTGCCTATTTGCACATGAGTGTAGTGGATTCATAAGCTAGCATTAGGCATGCAGGTATTTGCAAAGTGCATGGGCATTAGTAGGAAAGCCTAAGGTGATTGTGTGCATACAGTAGCTGATGGTTGTGTTATATTATTCTGTACCAAGCTGTAGAGTTTAGAAACAGTGACCTGTAGTTCTGAAGGAAGGTGTCCACAGTTTTAAATAATGTGGAAAAATGTAGTCACAAAGAGAGTGCCAACTGCTGGAAACACATGTAAAATATGCATGAGTAAAAGTGCAAAATAAAAATAAAGATGGTTAAGAAATGGTTGTTTCAGCTAATTGGCTATTGGTCTTGGTAGTAAAACAAGTTAATCAGGCAGATATTTATTACAATATTTTTCTTTCTTTGTCAAAGTGTATGTGTTTGTGTGTCTGTGTGGAAGGTGAAGTTATGGCCTTCAGTATAACTACACTGGTGCTAGACTTGTGTGTTGAGAACAACTAAAGTCAACCACAACTCCAAGTGCTTAAGGTTTAAGAAAAATTAACCTGGTGTTGCTTGAAGCTACAGCCTGTTGATAATAATTGTATTGTTTATTTTCAGTTGGTTACTAATTACCATTGTTAAAAGGCACGTAAGCTAGTCATTTGAAGATTGTTATACATAAAATGTGGTTGGTACATCTCAAAGTGGTACACAATTTGTTAAATAAATTCAGTTTATTAGCAAAACTGTTAACATGTGTTTTATTTTGTTGATAAAGAATGTTTTGTAACACACTCTCAGTATGTCCTTAATCTTGCTGGGTTCATGGTGAAGTCTTCTAAATGCAGATATCCTGGATAATTACTGAATTGAATTGTCTCTTAATTTCAAACATTGCCACATTTCTTTAAAAGCTTATGTGTGGACTTAACTGTCATTAATACACATGGGCATTGCAAAGGGGGTCAATGAATTTAATGTGCAGTCAATTACTGAGTATTTGACTATTGTTTTAATCATGATGTAAAGAACAATTTTTATTTAGCACAAATTAATATGGTTATCCACAGCAAATGCTATAAATTTTGACAACAGAACAGTGAATTAATATTGTTTGATTGCAAACTTCCAACATACAGCATCCTGTACCCCCCCCCCCCCCCCCCCCCGTGAAAAAAAGTCTGCTGATGCCCATTGGTGTCTCATCCATCACATTAGGAAAGAATTCTTTTGCTTGAATGGAAGTGTAAAAGTGAATACCTAATACTTCAGGAAATTTTTCTGGTAAAGTATGAATAAACTTCTGTATTTATTTTTCTTATAATTTATGGATTAAAAAATTAATTCTATATTAAACTATCATGTCCAGGATAAATCTAGCAAACTGGCAGCACTGATATGATTCTGGCAATTGTCAGCACCGTTAACAGATATATATATATATTTTTTTTTGTCTGGAAAGGGATGCAAGGAATATATACATAGGGGGTAGGATGACCGTAGTTTCAGAACTTACAACTGGGACAGCCCTGTCCCAAACTTCTCTCATTCGCACATACAAGTGCATGCATGCACACACACACACAAAATAGACATACTTGAAAGGAAATATTAATCACACTGGTTGCTTGTGTAGCATAATCTCTAATAGATGCCACTGTAAAGCAGATGGAAACAAAATTGGATACCTTTAATTCTTCATGCACTTCATCCCTAGCTAAAGGTGCCAACACACCTGCAGCAATAGCCTCCAATTTTGTAGGTGTAGAACAATACTTTTTGTTGAATAGCTTACTAATTAATTTTGATGTACAGTCTTGAGATTTGAAGCCATGATTATGAGCAACAGTATAATATGTGAATATACTCTCCTTTGTAGCTAAGTTCTGTTAATTTTCTTTGCTCCATTATGGAAAAAGTCTGTCACTCTTATTATAGGGGCACTGCTGTCAATCACTCGGTTATGATGTTTAGCTGTTTTAATGTGTGCCAAAATCTCACCTTTTCCACTAAGCCCTGTGTGGTGATCACAATCACAGAACTTACAAAATACTATATCTTGCTTTTTCTTTTTCGGAAAAGGAAATTCTTTTTGTAAGCTGTTATTAAATGTGCACTTATATTTCTGAATTATTAATAACCAATGTCCAAATCTTGCAAGGGAGGAACTAACTCCACATTCTTGACGTGCACATACTGTATGAACTAATTCAACGAAATTAATTGATACACCAATAATCGAGATACGATAAAAATGCAATGTCATTGTCTGCATCTTTTTTTATATAGAATCCACAGAAAATTACGAACCTCCCCCCATTGCCGACTATCTGAAAGTGCCAATAATAGTATTGTAATGTGTCTTAACATGAGTACTGCTGATGCAACTGACTAGCGAGTCCATGAACTGCAGTATTGTTAAATCATTTGAGTTCATATTACCATTCACTCTCACAATTTATATTACACCCATTATTCTTAAAAATGGGACATAATTTAAAAAATCAGGATGTATGGTCACTTTAATTGGGGGTTAGTTGCAGCATATCAATTCTGATGTAAGATATTTATACAAAGTCTACTTTTGGCGGTCTCATATCCAGAGAACCAAATTTAATTTTTGTCTGGAGAATAGGGATTTTTCTTTAGCCAAGAGTATTTTTTATCCTTTCTAAAATTTGGAAGTATGAAAGTGTTAATTTATGTGTAATTTAATGTTAAAAGATAACCAAAATATGGTATGAAACCAATGATTAACACAAACTAAATAAACAGTACGTCATTTCTGATATGAGCAATTGCTGTCAAATCAAAGTGACTGATGCAACCTTAGGTATGAAGGTTGCATATTATTGGAACAAACTAACCGGATGATATCTTCATCTCTTCCACCCAGTATTCCATCTCTGCTTATAGTTTTCCTTGTGGATTCAAAACAGCTGATTTCACTGTTGTATTATATGGTATGCAATATGAACAAAATTATCAGAGCATAGCATTTTTGAACAACACATTTTTGTAGTGTTTTAACACCTGTTGTTACTGCATATGCACCGCAAGTGGTGGATGCTGATGACACGTACACTGAAATGATATTTGGGAAAGGAATTTTGGGAAGGAAATGTTCCAGGCCTAAGTTTAGGGTGCCTTTGGTATTTGTCAGATCTGAAGACTGAGGAGAACCTGTCAAAATTTAAATCACAGACCTTCCAAATGCGAGCCATACAACAGCAGGTGAGTAATTGTAAGATTGGTCTGTCATTTTGGATTGGCATGTTTGATATTCTTAGTGGAGAAAAGGATAGGCATGATATGATTTATCAAACAGGTAGACACATAAAAGATAATTATATACTAATTATATTTATTTCTTTGCAGATATTTTGATATAATCTCAGTTTTTATTATATTTGAAAAAAAATATATAAAGCTAGCAAACAAAATGTAAAGTTATATGAGAAGTATTATTTTCATAGAAAAGGAAGAAAAATCCTTTTAATCTTGGGGGGACCACTTGGCAGTTTTTCAGTCTTGTCCATTGTGACCCTAGAAACAAAAGGTTAAAGTAGACTTCTAATATTCAAATTCAAGTATTTTACAAGTTACTTTTTGTTTCATACCAGGTATGCTCTCCAGCAATGTATTAATTATTCTCAAACTGTCAAAATGGGAAAACTTTCATTTGCATGGATATTATTTCATAGTTTGTCTTGTGAAGCCTTCTTCTTTATCTGATTACCCTCCCCATATGGAGGATTGACAACCCCTAGGACTTACAAGCCTGTACCTAGGGTCAGGTGCCTGTTGGGGACATTTCATCTTTTGGGGATTACATGAACAGTAATATCACAGAAACTCTTCTGTTGGATCTAGTTCATTTTATTTCAACTATTAAGATTCATGCGCAAAAAATACAGAAAACTGCTACTTCTGTTGCCAGCAACAAGATCATCTTTTATTAAAGCCACTAATTGAGATATTGCAAGTAATCATTTCTGGGGTGAAAAATTAATTCTGATTCCTGATATTTTAATATAAAGATATTTCAGTTTTAAAAAGTATCAATGCTCACAAGTGTTGAAATTTTTACATAAATTAAGGTTGATAGGATTACATGATACCATGCACTCTTAGACCAGCTGGGCCTCCCTGCAGTGGCAATGGACGGCAACAACTGGCACACTTTCCACCAGAGTTACACATGAAGGACTGGCAAATAACAGGTACGGAACAATAACTACTGTACTAATTTACATTGAACTTACCTGCATCACATGAGATATTGAAATTGTTGATCTTCAACACGAACACATTCCCTATATCTCTGAAAACAATTCTGGTTTACTTGCAAAAGTTCATGTTGACTGATTGCCTGTATTTCTCTCATGATTTTGTCCTTAAATTCTTTCAGTGTGTATGGATTTAATGCATAAACTTTATTCTTCAACATTCCCCATAGATAAAAACCACTGAGACATTTAACAAAAGAGGTTAATGCTTCCAAGACTTCAGCTTTCGTGGCAACAAAACTTCTGATACTTAACCTCTTCAGGGATATGGACATGAAATCATGTCCATTTAAAATGACGGACGAGCGATATGGACGTGTATACACGTCCTGTGCGTTTGTGCATTTAACCCTTATTTATCCACTATCTAACTCAACTTATTTTAATTTTCCCCCGTTATGAAAAATTTAATTAAATTCTATATGCTTTACTGGCTTACCTTTATATGTTCCTTCTGCAGTGATATGCCTCAAAACAGGGATAAACACACAAGGGCACATCTCCACATTCGCCACAGATCATTCCAGTTTCCTTACGGATTCCCTTCTTGCGGCACACGAAACACCTTCAAGATGGGCGGGACTTCTTTGCTGTTGACGGTATCCTTTTAGGATAATGTTTTCCTTGAAGTCTGAGGGGTGCAGGGGTTTTGGATTTTCTACCCCCAGTATGAAGATGCCTCTCAACCTGGTATTGTTCAATTAGGCTGCGAGCTATTGATAGTCGAAAGTCCAGGTAGGTCATTGTCTTGTGTGGGTTTAGAGCTCTCCAAATTACCAAACAATTGTATATGGTTATATCCAGCTGGTGCAAAAATACCTTTTTATACCATTTCACTGTTTTTCGTAAAGAGGGATATGCTTGCAATACCTGATCTACTAGATCGACACCGCCCATGTGCATATTGTATTCCTGGATAACGTCAGGCTTGAAAATGCACATTTTGGTATGGGCATCTGTTTTTCCAGTGTCAATCATCAAAATATTAGAGCTGCAATTGGATAATGCCGTAACTACCCTCCTGTCCTGCCAGGCAAGGTAGGTCAAAGGTGGGAGCTGACGCACCTCCATTTCCCCTCTCCTCAGAGCCTTCGTATTCACATCTTTTGGCAAACCAATACGATTTGAACATACTGTTCCAATTGCATTAGTCTTTCTTTTGTGTAAGGCCATGAATAATTTAGGAGAGCTATACCAGTTATCTAAGTACACAGTCCTACCCTGATCAAGCACAGGTTCCATTAGGTGCATTACTATGGAGCCAGATAAGCCCAAATCTTTGTCTCCAGTATTGTCAGTCCCTTGACCAGTGTAAATGCAGCTATTGTAAAGATATCCCGTTTTACTTTCACAAACATCAAAACTCTTTATGCCAAATCTAGCCCTTTTTGTTTTGATGTATTGCTTCCAACCTAAGCGGCCCTTCCAAAGCATTAGGCTTTCATCAACAGTGACCTTTTCACCAGGCACATAATTTTCTTTAAATTTTGAAATAATATAATCGAAAACAGGCCTAATTTTGTGGAGTTTGTCATTTACATTCTCTGTGCAGGCGAAATGAAGGAACCGCAAATTGACGTAAACCTGTTATTTGACATGCATTTTCCAAAAAAAGGAGTAGCTAGCATGTTATCTGTGGACCAATACATGTATAATGCAGGTTTACGAATAACACCCATAAGTATAATTAGACCAATTAGCCTGTAAATCTCATTGAGTGTTACTTCTGTCCACCTTTGAATTCTGCTCTTAGGCCCTAATTTACCTTTAGAGAGCAGGTCTTCCTTCACCTTACATGCATATACATTTGTTTCCGAAACAATGAGAGACACTAAGTCGGTAGTAAAAAATTTTGTAAAAATGTCAATTGGTTGGCTGTCAGAAGTCAGCTGAGCCTGGGATTGAACACCAGACCCTGTGCTCGTGAAGATGTGCCTGTTTGTATTGGAATTGTTTTCAGCACTCCACAATGCTGACTCTTCACGAACACCTGAAGGAAGTTGGTCACGTTCTTCCTCACTGCTACTTGTACCTATATCCTCCACACCCGCCTCAAATTCGGAAAATTCGCTATCAATATCCAAATTGCTGTCACACAGCAAGAAGTCCTCCACATTATCGTGTGTAATTTCAGAAGCCCTTACACTTCCACCACTCGCTAACCTTTGTGCAACACTGCTTGTTGATGCCATGTTTTAGCTCTGAGATGTAACACTCAATAGCTTCTCACTTCAGCTACAAGCAGGAAAGTATACGTATGCATTTCAAGAAAGAAACAAACGGAGCCTGTAAGCTATATCCAAGTTACGAAACACGTGTAAGGAAAAATTGCAAACCTGCTTTATTCTGATTACTCATAAACCACGCATACAGTAGTGTTCTATTTCACATTGTGCTGTGATTTGCTGACGCATAGCTCACACATACAATGGGTCCACTACTGTTTCTTTCCGAGAAATTATATTAGGTACCTTCGACAAAGCAAAGTTAACTTTTTACCACAGTGAAACAAATAGTGCCATTTCAACGATTTGTAAATGCAACTCAACATTGCTGATGATGTACATGTATACTGCATATAATGAGTTTTATACCAGTTTTTGTTTCATTAAAATAACTTAAAATTTACGCAAAATACAGCTGTGTATTTAGGAAGCACTTTTAGCGCATTTAACAATTTAAATGCCCTGCGCTGGATATTGGGTATCCAAGCCTGCAGAGCTTTTAAATGGCTGTCGCTCAAGAGGTTAAAAGGTTTATGTTTTACAACCACAAGATCCTGTAAGTAGGGTTATTATTGCAGTTGGTTTTAGCAGTCTGTTCATAATGGCGACGTGGACCTACCTTTAATGTTCTTCACTGATGAAGCATGATTTTATCTTCAAAGTCAGTTTCTACTCAGGACAATTGATATTGGGCCTCCGAAAATCACCATATTATTCATGAAGTTCCTCACCACGCGTAGAACTATCAGTCTCATATTTAAAACACAAAAGTTGATTCACACATTTATGTAACTTCTATTTTAAATAGTTTTTTCCACAACTAATTAGAAATGAAAGATTGTGTGGCTGATTTCAGTAGGATTCAGCTATAGCACACACTGCTGGTAATCCTATGCCTGAATTGCAAAGTGGGTATGGTGACAGAATAATTAGCCAAGGATTGTGGTCACCTCGTTTGCATGATTTTTCTCCATGCGATTTTCATTTATGAGGAACGTTAAAGAATAAAGTCTATGCCTTAAATCCACACATGTTAAAAGAATTGAAATACAGGCAATCAGTCAACATGAATTTTTGTGAGTAAACCAGAACTGTTTTCAGAGATGTAGGAAATGTCTTCACGTTGAAGGTCATCAATTTCAACATTTGATGTGATGCAAGTAAGCTTAATGCAAGTTAGTACAGTAGTTAGCGTTCGACACCTGTGACTTGCCAGCCTTTTACATGTAACTCTGGTGGAGAGAACACTGGTCCTCACTCAGTCTCTTGCCACTGCAGTGCGGTCTGACTGGTCTAAGAACACATGGTATAAATGGTAATTTATTACATATTATTATTACAGTTATTCATACTGAGCACTTGTAATCAATAGGATAAATAAGTATACAAATGGAGGTCTTTTATATGTGTAGATTTGGATTGCTAGTATTTAGTAGCAGCACTAATATGAAGATAACTCAGAATTCTGCATATTAAATGAATTGCTAGCAACTAGGCTGTCCTCACAGAAGTCACTTTTGCATTCATTTCTGGCACACCTGCCTTTGCGTACAATTACTTTGTTACTATTTATAAGTGAGTCACAAAATGTAGCTGAATGCTAAACGTGGTCCATGTAGCATTTGACAGCAGCCATCTTTTCAATGGATGAACTTTGTCTCTCTTATCATGGCCAACTGGATACAATGCTCTGTTGCAGACTTGTCCAATGACTACAGATGACTAATTCCAGCAGTCTCCCAATATGGGGAATCTTAGTTTCTCAAGATGTCAGGTTTGTGTTTTATAAAAGTTACAGGAGTTGTGGAATATACCAGTAATTGTCAGTCTTATAAAGATGAGAAAACTATTTAATCTGGCCTGCTATATCAAGATCTGTGCAAATGATTTTCTCCATGTTAACACATATCATCAGGCATTTTGTGCCCCTCAAACCCTGCATTACTAGTGACTGCCTACTTAGTCAGCCCCTTGCTATGGCCTTGCTAGCAACAGTTGATAATACAGAATGAATACATCTGCCAGATTAGCATTTAAGCTTTGCACATGGCTTTCTTTATCATTCTGAGCTACAGATTTATAGATTGCAATTCAAGCTTGCCTGGCCTAATTACTCTGCAGAGCAAGAATGTACACACTCAACAGAGAATTCAAGTTGACCAAATCTTGATTCCCTTAAGTCTGTCAGGTTTCACAAACCCATTCTGACTGCAGCATGTGTGAAGTGGTTACCCACATGGCATGATTGTCACTTTATACAAATATTCATGTATTTCATCCACTGCGGTTATGTTGTGAACAGTGCAAACTGCACAAAAATGAATAAATCAGCCTTAAAGAAGATAGAGCAGAAATTAAGAAGTGAGGAATATATATTGGTAACAAAAGAGGACTTAAGTCCAGCACATATTTTTGTTGTTTTTCTGGAGGAGAAGGTAGGATCACCAAATGCTAGACTTACATTCCATGTTACATTCCATGACCTTTACCCACTGCAATGTGTCGTTACAACAGTTTTATTTTTCTGTTTACTCTAGTTTAATTGAGATACACTTTTGCAGAATTAATTTTATAACACATTTTGTTTCAGCTACAAAGAAGATACAGGAGATGAGAGAGTATCAAATGTTTTAAAAAGGTTGCTATATGAAATTATTTGTATTGATGAATCCCAAATTAATTCAAGCATATAGCCCTCTTCCCCACTAATACAAGGGTAATACTGAACATTTTTAGAGCATCAAACAAGGATTAGTTTTAAAGAATTTAAATAATTTTATTGTTTTTCAGATTATTCCCTTTTAACATCTAGACATTTTTGCATTTGATCAAACTAGTCTTAAAGCAATGATGCCACTCTTCCTGATGCACTTTGGAAACCAGGTTTTTATGAAGTTCCACTGCTTCATGTGATAATGAAAAGGTGATTCCAGCATTTTACCTCTAATTTTTGGAAACAAAAAAATCAAGTGCTAGATCAGGGGTGTATTGTGGTGGGTCCATGATGCTGATCTTTAGGACATCCAGATACCCAGTTGTTGGTTTTGCTGTTTGTTACAATGTGTTGTCATGATGTAAAATTATTTTTCCTTTTGGGCACATTTTCAAACTTTTCCAAAACTTTGTAGTAAACAGATACTTGTATACCATTGGCAGTAACAATACATCTATCTTCTAATGCTATAGTAGCAATATGGCTCATTTTAGAAAAAAAACAATAGTAACTATCTTCTTACCAGCACTGCGAATTCGTAGGGTTGGTTCTGTTTGAAAGACCCGCTGAGGTGATTGAGTTTTCTTTTCAGAATCATAACAATAAATTCAAGATTTGTCACCAGTAATAGTGTTCCAAACCAAATCTGAAGTGCTACCTTGGAATTTTTCTAGAGTTTTTGTGTGTCAATCACTGTGTCATTATTTTTGATTGGTAGTCAGTTTATGTGGGATCCATTGACAACAAAGTTTACTCACATCTGTTTATGTAAACTGTTTTAGATTTGACTCATACCAATGCTCGTACCCGAATAAAGTCGTAAGATGTCTGTCAATCTTCTTCAACCATTGTTCAAACAGCGACATTATTTTCATCAGTTACAACAATTGTTGGGTGTGCTTCACAGCATTCATCACTAAGGAAAAAAACTGATCTCTTTTGAATTTGCTGTACCAATTATAAATTGTTGCCTTAGTTGGGGCTTCTTCACTAAATGCATTTCTAAGCTGATCTTCACATTGTTTAGGCATTAATGACTGTTTAAAATCATAAAAAAAATCATAGCCATGTTCTCTAGTCAAATTCATTTTTGGGTGAAGACAAAATCTCTAAATGATGAGATTAACAAACTAGAGAGCAAATTGAACAAAGTGCATGCAATCAATTTACAAAAAATTCAAAGTAGCTGTGAAATATAAACAAATTTAATTTGTGTTTAGAAACATAGCTTCCAAAACTTGTCAGTGTTGCTCTCGTATTAATACTAGTCTTAATTGCACAATAAACAGGTACATCTGAACTGCAAAAGGTTGAGTTACTCATAACCTACCGAGATCAGGGATGGGAGTGAAGCAGCCTGCTAAACTGAGTTAATGTGCCTGCTAGCACTTCAGTTAGACTGTACAGCACTTTGCATTGATCATTTTGTTACCTTTGAAAAAGTATAATTGTGTACCCAGGCAATTAATTCTGTTATGAGTCTTTGATAAAGCTTTGGAAATTGCTTGACAGTTGAAAAATGTTTATATTTCATATATTTATACTTCACATTATTTTTCTTTTATATGAGGACCTGAATTTTATTGTGATTTTTATATATTTGTAGTTAAATAAAATTCCAATCAGTTAACAAAAAGTTGGGAGTTTTTATTAGATGATTGTAAATTTGCAGTGCAGGCTTAGGTTCATGAACAATATCTTCAGGAGAATATTCTTTCTTTTAACAGTATACGTTAATTTTAAAATGTTTTCCTTATGTGTTTATCACAAGATAGTATGTATGATAAATGACAGACAGTACACACATTATTTTCTTGATTTATTCATAATTCACATATATATTTGAAAGTTACAATAATAAATAGCTTAATTGCTCTAGTACTAATCCACCACTGTGCAAAAATCACAAATCAGTAAGAAAGCTGACATATTGAAAGCATAAGTCCTTGCAAGTTTGAGTTACAGTAAATTAACATAACATGTTACTTTTAGTTAATTCTACAAAACAAAACTAAATGTATCCTTTTTCCAGTACAGGCACAGATTAATGTTTTAGTAAAGCACACCCACTGCTGTTTACTGTAACAAACTCCCTAATGATGACACTTGCTTGTGTGAGAAAATTAGCCTGGAGGAGAAGTTGCATGGAGGAAGATAATCCTTTGTAGTCATGCAGATAGCAGGCTAGGTTTGTAGAGCAATGACAGAAACATAGTTATGTAAAAACAAAAATTAACAGTAATGCCAAAAAGCAAGTACCTTATCAACAACAATATACAGTACAAGCAGTGAGAGAGAATCTTATGCATATTATAATGGCATATTAATGGAATTACAGGAGATTTTCATAGGAATGTATACCATTTATGTGGAAATTCAAATGCAATTGTTCCCTGAAGGGCAAAACAAAAAATGTTTATAAAGGGGGAACTGAGGTTTAAAATTTGAATAATCTGAAAAATGAGAAAACAGAGAAAAGAATTTGCTTGGGTTATTCAAACCTTTTTTTTTTTAATTGCAGAGGTCATATCGGCGGCCTTGGTTTTTACTTGCTTAACATGGGGTTTATATATTGAATTCACACACACATACATTCACACTTTCATTCATACTTCCAGACTCAGGGAAGGATGAGGAACAATCCTGGCTGGAGAAAAACTCCTGCCCCCCTACTGGGAATTGAACCCGGGACCCCTAGTACAGCAGGCAGGTGCTCTACCAACTGTGCCATGGGGCCAGAATTTTAAACCTTTGTAATTTAAATTATTCTTTAATTCAAACTTTTCCTTTGTCCCCTCGAATATATAAATATTCATGAATACCATCTTGTATTTAATCATAATTTTGTTTAATTTGAAAAAAAAAAGTTTCTGGAATGACACAGAGTTATGGAATATGGGAGTGTAAGGGGGGGGGGGGACTCTACTATGACAATGGGCAAAGTTCTAATTCTAAAATTGAAATGATGTATAGTTAGCACTTTTTCTCCTTTCAAGGTGCAAGAAATGCCAATGAATGACCTCTTAGGATGACAGTGTACCATGCTCCACATATGAGAACATCTCATAGAGAAATTTGTAGAATGGGCAACTACAGTGATAGAAAAGCTGGCATACAGCTCAGATTCTGATATATTAACAAGGCTTACACATCTCTTAGAAAATGTACACTCTTGTGCCTGCAATGTTCTATACATGATGTATTGATAGCAAACCTATGTTAGAATGTTTCATGACATAGTTGTGACTTGTTACTACTGTACTGTCCTTCATATTACCGTACAATATACTCTGCTCACTTCAGAATATATGTTTATGTATATTTTGTCTATATCATTTTTATAATTTGAATTCTTGGATAGTTTGAATATTTTCTTAGGTCCTTCATATTCAAATTACTGAAGTTTCACTGTAATATAAATTTATTATAAATCTAGGAAAGTATTTGAGAAAAGCTTGAAAGAAAAGGCTTAGAAATGTACAAGAAAATTGGCAGAGACTGGTTAATGCTCAAGGAAAGATAGTATTAGTTGGACTCTTTTACAGCAATGATCTAGTTGTTAATGTGTATAGGATCTGCAGGAAGTAAAGCTGCTTTAGAGGAGTTAGTTAAAATTGTAAATATGTTCTTTCTTGGAAGTTTGAAAACTGTTGTAATAATCAGTTTAAACGAAAAAGGTAAGTCGATTAATGACACTACACGACACTTATTTTATTTATTGGAACATGTTTTGGAGGCTGACTTTCCTCCATTCTCTGAGAGGAAACATCACCATGCACACCAGGGAGAACCAGTCGATGTCCGGTTGATAATAGAGGAAAGTCAGCCTCTGAAACATGTTCCGGTAAACTATAAGTAAGTGTTGTGTAGTGTTATTAATTGACTCACCTTTTTGGTTTAAATTAAAATTATAAACTTTAAAACCTAAATGTTATTAACAGGAACTCTTGTGTAAGGATTATTTAATTACAGTATGTTTTAAGAAAGTGTAGAATAAATAAATGAATCCATTCAAAATTATGCATACATTCCCATTTCTCTACAAAGTACACTTGTCTGATTAAACATCCACATTTGCTTCTGCACCAGTGTCATCATTTTGGAGCCCATTTCTGCCTATGTATATGTTAGTATAGGATAAAATTATGCTAATCTGTGGAAGTTCAATGCATTTCTACCATAAGCAAAATATACTTTAATGAAAAAATATTCTTTGCAATAAAACCCAACCAAAACGTATTAAGAAAAGGGCCATGTTTACATATGGGCAAATCAGTGCAGGCACACAAATTAGCAAGAAAAATCACAAAGATGATATGTACACAGATTACCAAGAAATTTAGCTTTTTATCTGTAGTTAGTTATCAACTATTACCCATGTAATTCTATTAGGAAAAATCATTGATTGAATCACCTGTTAAGTATGCCATGTATGTATGCATATCTTGGTGCTTTGTGAGGGAATGAACCATTTTGGGGCCAGACTTCTATCACAACAATGACCTCAAATTTTTAGTATCTTTTGCCCCTTCTAATCTTTGTACTGTTCAGAGCTTGCTGATATAATCAGTCAGTTCTTTTTCAAATTTAGCACTACTGTAACTAAAAAGGTTCTCTATGGGGTGGATATCCTAGAGGATGTTTGACCACAGTTTTCATAACTATGAATTTAAATGTTGAATTTGCTAGCAAAGGTGAGCTATTTCATAGATTGCTTTGAAAACCATGTAATGTGTGAGATCCATTGGAATTATTTAATAAATTTTGAAGTAAAACTCTGAATTTGATTTTCAGCATCATCCAACTGCTTTGCTACTGCCTTTTTTAACAAAAAACAATATGCATTTAGACAACACAAACCGATGTAACTGCTGCTCATTCTCCATTCTTAAAGAAGACAAAAGTTCCCTTCTTGGGAAGATACCACACTTAAAATCAAACTCAAAAAAACCACAGCTACAGTGCATGTTTGAAATCTACTCAAATCTTAATGAGTATCACATTGTGGCCATACTGGGTGGCAGATTTCATAAATATGGCTTGTTTTATGAATAATAATTAAATGAATACAAAGAAGGGATGTGGTTACAGCTTACAGAAGTGTATTATTCATACAAAGAATGACAAATGACTGCACCATAAGAAGTGAATGAATAATCCAACATTATAAGAATTATGGAAGAAGGAAGAGTTTGAGTAAACTCTTTATAATAAATATTTCAACATTCTCCCTTGTACAATTTCACTGTAAAAAGCAGTGCAAAATATTTTCTGTTAGCATAGGTTAAGGAGTTAATAGCTCAGTCAGCCACCAACTATGTTACTGTTGAAGCCTTTTTCTAAGGATCAGTTTTATACCTGTAGCCCCGATGGTCAGCTATATAATGTACAACACGAACACTGCCATCTGGTTGAATTAGTCCATAACTTCCCACAACTGTACCATTTTTGAGTCGTTCTTCTTGGCGAAACTGGACATTTCCATTAGCAGCATCATCTATGTCATAGCCAAAGGCATAAGTGCCAGGTCCCTGAAAAAAATAATTTTAACTTTCATGCTTTTGAAGAATTTCTGTCTTGAGGGCACTTGCTGTTAAGGACAATATGGTAATTATTTGGGAAAGGAAACAAGTATTTTATGCACATAAAAGGAATCATTCTTCTGTAGCATATCTGTAGTAATATTATATAGAGAGAACATTTGGTGTGCATATGTGCACATGTGTGTGTAATTAATCTTAAAATCCACTCAGCTCATTTTGATAATTCTTTCACCATTGATAAGCCTTATTCCTTCTGACAGACATGGGTTATTAAATACCTTCTAATTTAATTCATAAATTATTAAAACACTTAAATGGATTTACAAAGCCTTAGTCCTAGAATATAAACCTTGGAGTTATAAAAGAACATACTTGCAAAGAAAGCTTTTGCTTTGCATTAAAAATGTCATAGAATATAAAATAATTGTTATTATACCATAGAAGAAGCATGTAAAATACGACAAATGAGGTAGATATTTCATTTCAAGCAATGTGTGCCTACGCACACACGTAAATGTGTGTCCATGTGTGAGTGCATGGGTGCATGCATGTGAATGTTGCTGTAGGCACAGGCGCTGTGATGTTAAATTTTCAAAAGTTGCCTTAGGTAATTGTCCAAACAGATTCCTTTAAGCCTCTGTTATAAAGGAATTAAAGGCCCCTCTCTCTATTATGTAACAATTACTTTTCACAGTTAGACATGTAGATGGTCACAATTTATCAGCTTACATACAGTAAAACAAAAGAGAAGAGAATCTGCTTATAACAATTCTGTATGCTTGGGATGCCAATGCCAAAACATTTAATAACCCCAAGTAAAAACATTTTGCTTTATTTCCTTTGTATAAATCTTGTGGCACAACAACCCACCAGGCCAAGGTCTACTACCTGACTGCTGCGTCCCTCACCTCTGCCCACCACAGGCATCATGAGTGGGGTGCAGTACTGGAGGTGGGACATGGTCAGTGCCTCTGTCCCTTCTGGCAGGTTATGTGATCTTCTCGACCAGGGGCTTTTCAATCAGTTAGCTCCTCAGTTGGCTCCTCGGGGACCTAATGAGGCTGAGTGCACCCTGGACTAGGTTTCCCAGCGGCAACAATCCCCATGCTGGTACTGGTAATCAAACCCGGGTCCCCCACTTGATAGTGCTATCACCATGCTAAGGAGACAACCATTTCCTTTGTGTATTATAATCAAATTTATTAGCAGCATGTGCTAAATAATTTGTAAAGAGAGAAAATTGTGTCCAGCTAACTTAGAAATTAACTGAAATGTTATAATTAACAAAAACTTTATTTCTTTTGGTGGTCATGAACTGTGTGTGTTTCCAAAGTAATAAACTTAGTGGTCTGGGAGTAGTGAATTTTATTTCACTATATATGTTAAGGGTTCCTGTATTGTGTGTAAAACATAGCTTTTATGTTATAAAATAACAGTGGGACCAAAATGGAAAGGTTTGAAAGTTCACCTACTGTGATTATCCAAAAGATCACTCGAGCATTCCCAACAGATGATTGTTTCACCACCAAAGGCTTCATGTAGCTTATGTAGCTGAACTTGGAAGAAATAAAATGTTCTGTTAATGATTTATATCTTTTGGCAAGAATATCAGGAGATTTTTTGTCCATTATTAGGAATAGCCATGCTGTATGACATTACAATTATAAGGGGTAAAGGAGGAAATTCACCATAAAAATCTCCCATACCATTATACAATAATTACATAAAGAACAAGGTAGGTACATGAAACTAGTTAAATGATTATTTGAGTTCAAAAAGTCAACTGTGATGCATCGAATAAGTCAGACATTCAATAATATAAAACTTGCTTTAATGTTGCATTGTGAATGTTTTATTTTGATCATTCTAATCATTTTCACTTCATCATACCATTGGATTCTATCTGAAGTTTTGAAGTTTTGACTTTCTTCGCTAACTTCCATTAGCAGCCGTGGAATACCTTATTAAGAAGTCTTTTCAATGTAAACTTGAAAGCCAGGGTTATAACATAGAATATAAGATGCAAATGCACCTTTACTGTATTAAATACCTACTATAATTATGGACTCTACTGTGGCATCCACAATTTATAAATGGACAAAAATAAATGCATATACAAATTCTAAAAGAACATGTTTGTAAAGTGTTAGGTTATTGTAATACAAGTGATTACAAAATAATAGCAGGTATTACTTATTTTTCTAGTTTTAATGTAATTTACAAATATTTTCATGTATAGTGGCCCAAGCGTGGTAAGATATGTGATTATAAAGCACAAACAGATCTGAGCTCTTTCATTGCTAATGCGGTATAGACAGATCAGCCTAGGCACTGTCTTATTTCATGGTTGCCACAGTGGCAGCTATTCAGGTGAAGCTAGTGAAGCTCCACTTCACCAGTTTTAGTTGTATTAAATATGAAATACATAGGTGTTTAATTTATTGTACACTTAAATATACAGCCATCAGGGCATATACCTATAGGAGTCAGTGGCGGCTCGTGGCTAGGAAATTAGGTGAAGAGGTATTGGGAAAGAAAAGTATACCTATATTTATAAAGATTATATTAATAATTGTACTGACCTATTTCTTGTACACCAAATCAATCCTTCAGTCCTTTAAGGCTGCAAACTTATCAGCGATGTCTTCATAGAATGGCTGCGTTTTTATTAATTACACTAGAAGTTCTTTCTGAATGGGAATATTCGCTAAAAAATAAAGTTTCGTCCGACATTGCATTCCCCAGGTACCTTTTTATGTGCTTTAGACAAGGAAAGCTTTGTTCCACGGATGCTGTAGTAGAAGAGATTGACAGAATAAGGGAGAAGAGTTTACAAGTATCCGTAAAGATATTTTGTATTCCAGAATTTCGTAATACAAGGCTCGACACATTCGAACATGCTCATTCTCAGAAAGAGAATTGTACTCTTGTGAAAGGTGCATATCCACCATTTTTCTGGCTTTTTCAAACATAATCAAAAAATACTGCTCATTCCTCTTGTATCTTAGAATTTCACAAGTGGTCCTTATTTTTGATATGCAGTAGTTTACATCCAGTGACGTCTTCTGCAAAATATCATACAATATATCTTTCAAACAAAATATGTCATGAACCACTACTGCCAGAAATGCAAATTCAAAATTGTTCATGTTGTTCAGAAAGTCTCTGGAAAGCAGAATGGAATTATCGTCAGACTGTTCACAGGAAACTATGGCTTCGAAATCCTCTTTCAACTTTTCCCAGTCATCCACAATTACATGCAAACATTTTGAGTTGGAGCTCTAGCGGACAGGTATTACAGTTTGAATGCATGGTCCTGATACTGGGTAGATTCTCTTTGCTGAGTGACGGAAGAAAGTAGGAATTCCCGTAATCAAAGAAAAAAATAGTCTCTTTTTTTTTTTTTTTGCAACTTTGTTGCAAGACTAGATTTAGATGTTGTGCAAAACAGTGAACAAATGCTGCAAAAGGAGCTTTTTCCTTAATTTTTTTCTGGAGTCCATTTAAATGGCCAGACATCGTGCTTGCACCATTAGAATACTGCCCTACTAATTTCTGCTTGTAGCCAAATGGTTCCAAGATGTCCAATAAAATAGTTTCTGATGTTCTGTTGGAACTAACATCGTGAAAACCTAAAAATGCCCTATGACAGATCCTTCAGCTTAACATACCTCATTATGTATTACAGAACACTGAGACACCTGTGTAATATCTGTTGTACCATCTACCTAGACAGAAAAAAAAAATCAACAGTTTCCAATTCAGTTTTTACAAATGCATTGATGTAGTCCAAAATAGAATCTAATAGTTATTTTGTATACTTTTTGATTCGCCACTGAACATACTTTTTATCTTAGAATATTGGTTCTGTATTTCTATAGGACTTCTAAACACCAGCAACAACAGCAGTTCCTTAAAACTTCCATGATTAATTGAGCCTGTTGTTTTATCGTGACTGCTAATTCTTGCTTGCTTAAATAGAGTACTGGGTCAGTCACTAACTGTAGGAAAAGCCTGTTCAGGCATACATTTTCATTGAACTGCACGTTATAAAGTCTAGCATTCTCCTTTAGTGTATCTGAAATTGTATTTTGATTTCTTTCAAAAGTTTTCAAATTGACCTGGTATTTTGAAAGCTCTGCTGAATCCGAGTGTTGGTGTAATGATTGTGTTATATTCAACAAAGCAACAAATCCTTCTTTATTCCAAACGTTGCTTTTATTGCTAAAAAGCAAGCATGGCCAACAAAAGAATTTCTGCAGAGTTGGGAAGGAGTACAACCATGGAAATTCCAGAAACCATGATTGTTTAAAACTAAGATTGTAGCATTTTCCTGAATGTTTCACTTCTTTCATACCACATATTTGTAGAGATTCAGTAGGGTGCCCATAATTTAAAACTTCCTTCTTATCTTCATCTTTCCACTGTGAAAAAGATATTTCTAATCAAATATACACTATATCATAAGCAGGATTCATATTTAAAAAATTACTGCACTAAATGCAAACAGCAATAGACTACATTAAGGGCATAACAGCCCGGAAATATCTTCTAGTAACATTGACTCCGGCCGTGAAAGCCTACGCTCTCAGATGATTTTGAGTCTGACCAGACAGCAATTCGACTTTCAAATGGCTTTGTCAGTAACATAAATGATTTTGAATTTCATTTTTGGTAATTGTTTTTAATGAGATCCTTCAGTTTACCGGTCTTCTGTTTGATATTCTTAAAAAAATATCTCTTGTCATAGTTTTTTTGTCACAAGCAAATAGAAAACAATTATCAGATATTTCAAAGAAAAAGAACTGATGAAGTTTTTGTAAATTTTTTTGAAACAACTAAACTAAGAGGGGTGGGGGGAGTTTTCAGTGCAAGAATATGTTAAACGTCCCAAAATGAACATTTCCAGAAGCACAAATTGTTATATTTTGAAATATTGGATTTGATCTTGGACAAATTTACATTAGATTTCAAGACCTTGGAAAACTTCAGTTTTGCACTCTCGCTAATTCTTCAAGGTTCCTGCAGCATTCAACTGTTTTCCCCATTGATGCTCTCATCTCTATTCAAGAAACATATCCAAATGTATTTAAAATAAATCGTTTGAAAACGGAACTTGAGATTTTTTATGGAAATGAAAAATACCAGCATAATGTGCCCATTACACAAACATTAAAGTTGGTCAAAGAAAACAGTAGAATGTTTCAACAGGTGTACAAACTTTTTTCTCTTGTCGTAGCACTTCTGTAAATGAGCGTTTCAGTGGAGAGAAGGTTTTCTACTCTCAAACTTATAAACACTTATTTGCAGAGCTCTATAATCCAGGAAAGACTAACATCTCTACCCATAAGAACTTGCTGAATGACCTAGAGAGGAAGCAGCCTTTTCATGATGACATAACTGAGAAATATGCTAACAAAAATAACAGAAGAATGAACTTAATATGTGAAAAATAGGCTTGTTGCATGTGATTTTTATGTGATAAGAGCTTCACCTATAGTTTAGATCACGAGCTGCCACTGGGTTAGCATCTTGTATAGTGTGACATATTTCCCTCACGATTGCATCTGCAGAATCAGGAAAGTTCTGTCTATCCTCTGGATAATTTGCTCTTATGACTTTGACCTCAGTCTTTGGTTTTTGTTTTGGACGCAGATGCAATGTGTATTTGCATTTTACACGATAAAGTGCTCATGTTTATTTGCAGAGTATGCAGGCATCACTTTCTCATAGTTTGCTGATAAGTTGACTAGCTCTGCAGAATGTTGGTTTTCTGTGATTGCAGAGTGAAACAAACAGGACATGCATCACTTACAAAGTCAATAGAAGTCATGTGTACATTCAGCAGAACTAGAGGAGTTATTGGCAAACTTGAATGAAACAAGTTATGTGAACATGCATTCTCAAATGATGTAAAGATAATTTAACATAGAGTGAACAAGGTTGGTACCATGGTTTGCAGGGTATGTAAAGTATATAGCAGTGAAAGGGTTAATGTAACATACAGAGGATGTTAGGACTAAGCAGAAGAAAGTAACAAATTTCATGGCGTTATTACCTGATGTTCCACTTCATGATAGCTTTCCCATTCTGCTTCACTCAGTCTTGCATCTCTAGGAGCACTTGATGTGGTAACTACATATAACATGAACAGGGCTGCCACCTTTTGCAGAAGAGAGCACTTTGAGATAACTATATATACATTTACTATACCATACTTTTTTAGAAAGCACATTATTGTCTTATATCATAAATTGCCCTGATAGAAATTAAAATACCATGCACCTGATACAAATCCTGTTAGTATAGTATTCTACAACAAGATACACTGTTAAGCTTAATGGGGAAAATGTAAAAGGAACTATAATTCATTGATTAAATCTCTTAAGTGCTTATTGTCAAATTACTGGTACTCTGTTATGAATTGAGAAGCACAAAAGGCAATGGGTGCTCATATTTTTAGGAATGGGTACATATGAGGAGAATTGTTTCAAATCACATTATGCCTATGGTGGACAAAATTGAATTTGATTCAGTTTCGAATGCAATCTGTTGTTGTTGTTGTTGTTTGCTAATGCTCTGGATCATGGACTTCATCCATTCTCTGTCGGGCATCCCAGTAATAAGATGTCAAATTGTAAATAGTTCTTTATAATGTGTGTTTCATATCATCGTATATCCAATATTCTTGTCATAGAATGGTATATAAATAAAATTAATTAATTAGTTAATTAATTTCTTATATTGACTATACTGACAATCTGGCACACTTTTCTTGATAATAGAATTTGGCCAAAGTTGGACCACGCTCCCTAAGGAGGGCCCTCTATTGTTCTCGTCAAGTAAGTGTTGAAATGCGGGGGGGTAAGTATTGGAACTAATTATCAAGGTCATCATCACTGTGTGGAAGTGACATTAGTCAGTTTGAGACACTTGTCAGTTTGAGACACTTGTCCGTGGACAGCATGTCATTTCTATTCTGTCAAGTTTATTAAGTTCTTTAATTGTAATTTTATGCCATCATTGGCTCGATTCAAACAGGTAAGAGTGCATTTCTCATCACTAGTACATAAAGGTAGAAATGATCTACCAGATTAGTTGATTTATTTTCATCTTTCCCAATTCAAAAGAACAAAGTCACCATCTATTAATAAACATTGCTTTCTCCTAAGTAGGAACCTCATGCGTTCCAAAGTAGGACCCCTATGTATTTTATAACAAAAGTATGTTTGAGTTGATATGGCATATTTATACATTTTAAAATTATATTTTCAGTTATACTGGTAATGATTTGTTTATTTTTATTATTTAGATTGAAACAATGGTCGATGATGGGAGACAAACCAAGAAAAAAAGATCATGGTCTTCAACATCCATAGCTATGACAATAGAGACAATAAGAGAAAAGAAAATGAGGTATACAAGAAAGGCAGTGTGTTAAATGTAGGTAAGTCCCTTCCAAATCTTGCCTGTGCCAAAAATACAGAAAACAACTACCACATGCTGTTGAAAATCCTGTTCAGCTGCTGTGAACACTTCTCCACATAAGAACCATTGAGAAGAAACAAAGTCAACCTCTAGGATGAGGAAGAAGAAGGGCAAAGAGAAGGGAAGATGCAGTAGGGTAACTAGAAACAAAGGCAGAAGATTATTTCGTGAATATGAGTCCTTAGGAGATGAGTCTATGGTGTCATTGAAATCAACCTCGTCAACAGTGGAAACTCCGCCCGGTGATGAACCAACTAAAGATGATGGTGTCTGCATATTCTGTGCAGAAAAATGGTCAGCAGATTCAGTACAGTGCAGTGCAGTGGTTGTACTCATGTAGAATGTTCAGGAGTAGAACTAGATGAGTATAGGTCGTGAGGCCAGACATGAACAAATCTTGCACATAAGGGAAGCTACTTTCCTCCCCTCCCTCACTGCAATGGCTGAGAGGGGGGGAAAGGCAGGCAAACTTGCCACGAATGAGTAAACATTACCATAACAGTGTGCAGCTGGAACAATTGCAGTTCACATGAAAGTAATTGTTGGCACGTAGCCATAGTTATAGCCAAATCATTTTGTTATAATGCTAATTTTTATACATGTATAATGTCATAAGTAATATGCACTAAAGCTATGCTAGCGAACTTCACTTGTTCGTGGACAGAAATGTTATGACTTCTGCACATACATGACTACCCAACTTCTCCCACTCAGTCTTTCAGGTGAACAGTTGCCACTGGGCATCTAGGGGAATTGTCTTGTTTTGCCTCACGACCTTATACATTTGTGATTTTTGCAAATAAACATTTTTGTAGCCCATTATATGAAAGTGCTCACATTCCTTAATGTTTAAAGACATTCAAATAAATAATTTCAAGGTATATTTTGCCCATTTTATTGTTCTTCTTAAGTTACCACTAAGACATGGAATCCAAATTACAGTTAAACCAAGGGGTCCGACTTTAGAGCACTTTTTCCAAGACCTCAATTTTGCCACCATCAAGCCTCAAGACCTCAATTTTGCCATTCAACGCAAAAACACTTGTTATTTGACTTTGTCAAATAATGTTTGGTGAAGCTAAATCTTCAAAAATATATCAGCTAACATTTTGGAGTTGAAAAAACAATTGCAGTTATAACATTTATGAAGTTATACTGTAAAACAAATTGGGGGTCCAACTTCGGCAAAGTTCCTCTATACATTAGTGCCTCTAATATGGATCATGAAGCTCCATGGCATTACATCGATTACAGGAAAAAAAAACTCAAAACAACCATTATAATTACTACATTTCCATACACCTCGATTTGACTCCATTTCATTTCCACGTTTCATGTTGAATTCAATCTGGAAATGAGTTTGAACAACATTCATGCAACGAGGTTTTGATCTGATCCCACTAAATAAGTGGATTGGATCCAGTGGTTGAGGTTTGTTTGAGTCCACATTTCCATGTGGTATTCAATCTGGAAAAAAACTCAAATTGGCTTTAATTCACCATGGAAACGTAGTAAATATAACTTGATAGTTAAAGTATGGTTAAATAAGCATGAGTTAAAAGAAAGAAAAAGAAGGCCACCTGAGATATGGTATGAATAATTGCAATGGACACTTGTGAAGCAGTATTTTTGTTAAACATTGAATTAAAGGTAGGACATTTTAGATGGACGATCTGCAGATGATCTCTCCAAATACAGAGCAAACAAATTATCAAAATTTGGATCCAGTGATTTGACACAAACATCTTTGAAATTTACATAAGTAGGTACAGGTGGCTCAGGATCTCCAAATGAAGCACTATCTAAACCTCAACTACTATGAGTTTCTAAAAACTTTATTTTCCTAAAGAGCTGGGTTGCAGGACTTCACATGTAAACTGATTCTTGTTACTTGAGGATCTTTGCCTTCTTAAGGGTTTCAACTATTTCACACAGGATCAAAAGTTGATAGCATTTCCTCACACCTACATGATTCAAATCAGCTAACTGACATCTTTCATGTGGGATGAGTTGTATATTAAAAAAGAAAGAAGTTGAAGGAGTCAGTAGTTATAAATGTAGGTTATTTGTTCATGCAGAGATCAGTTTAACTTTCTCTCCTTAACAAGAAGTGTAAGATATGAAAGTATATAAAACTGACAGCTAATATGACACTATAAAATCCAAGAAATAGGAACTTTAAAATATACTAAAATTTAAATGTTAGGCACTTAAAATTCAACAAAATTCAGTTAACATCTGCATAAAAGGGCAAAGTTATTCAAAGAATATGCAAAAGTTTAGTAAAAATATAAGCTTAATTAGATGTGTTAAGAAATCTGGTGCACTAAATTTACATGACTTTCTCTGCTCACCGTTATTTATTTTTACATAACTTCTACAGACTATTCCCAAGAAAACTTATTTTTTATCTACTTGATGTTAATGAGATAAAGTTAAACCTTTGCAGAATTAGTTTCATTACACATTTTGTTATAGGTATAAGCGGGACAGAGAAACTGATTAAAGCTAGTTGTGCTGTCCTTGAAATGACATATTCTTTCCATAATATTGTGAGAAACATGTGAATAGCAACAGTACTTTAACACAATGGCAAAAGTAGTGAAACATTCAAACCAATAATAATAATAAATATCTTGAAAATCGATCATGTAATGGAAAGTATTATCTGAAATAAACTGTTGTTGTTGTTGTTTTCTAGTGCCTTGCATCTGGCAATGAAGCCATTAGCATTCGTGCTTTCCAATACTTTTGAACTGTAGTTTCCTCTGATCTTAATGCTTCACAGGTCTTCAAGTGGTCTTTGTTCATTTCTGTTGGATCGTTACACAGGACACATATTGGTGAAGCTGAGATACCTATTCTGCAGAGATGACTTGCTAAGCAGTCGTGATTTGTCAATAGTCGGAAGGCTGCAACTGCTGTTTTCCTTGGTCTCTGGGGGATTATATCTGGATTGGAAAGTAGTGTAATCCATTTTTTATCTTTGGCATTTGTTTCTATTTCTTGTAGATATGAATGAGAAAATTTTTTAATGATCAAGCGTTTTATTGAGGAATATGAGAAATTGAATTTAGACTTTTGTTTTATTGTTGTGCCTTTCTTTGCAAGTGAGTCTGCAACTTCGTTCCCCATGACTCCACAGTGTGCTGGAATCCATTGGAGATGAACAGTCTTATTAACTTTTTGGAGTTGTGTTAACATTTTGTAGCATTCTCTAATTTTGGTTGACTTCTTTATAGTATTTGAACACATTCCCTGAATTGCAGCTTTAGAATCTGAAAGAATTACTGCCTTGTTAAATTTATTTAAGGGAAGATTTAATAATTGTCAGAGAGCAATGTGTATAGCGTCTATTTCTCCATCATAATTTGTTTTGTCTCTGCCAACAGAATGATAAAAGGAAAAATGTGAACACATAACTCCAGCTCCAGTAAGGTTTTAAAGAGGTGTACAGTTTTTGTATGGTACACTGTTGTTCATTTCTTATGGTTTATCCATTATACAAAATTATAGAAAATTCCATTCTGAATGAAGACTATAGAGGCTATTTCCACAAAATTCAAGATATACATTTTATTTCTCATATAAATATCTTAAAAATATGGTATTTTAATCAAAACTGTTGGAAATATTTTTGAGAAAGTAAAAAATATCGAACAAATTTTCCCTGTAAAGTGGATTTTCGAGGAGGAGAATTCTCTTGAAAATCTTTGTCACATCTTTGAAAGATTACTAAACCTTAATACCAAGTTTAGTATTTATTGGAATTTTTTAATTTTCGTGTTATGCTGATCACATGCATACATGCATGCATCTATGTTTGCACAGCTATCTCTAAAAATGACTTTGTGATTCAGGGATCTCAAAATACATACCTATATATATTTCTTGTGAAATCTCGACATTAAATCTTTTGGGTGAAATTTAATACCGTTTCTACTTACCCTAAATGTGTATAGAGAAAATAAAAATATGCATCTCTTTTAGTTTCCAGTCCACTTAGACTAGTATTTGTGTTATATTGAACTATCATGCATTTCTCAAGCTTATCAGAAATGAAAACTTGTCTATCATTTCATGTAGAGTATTTTTGTACCATTCTGGCCATTGCAAGCTAATGATATATTTCAGAAAATAATTTTCTATAGGTGCAGTTTAAGTATGATGTACTAGTAGTATGCTTCATAGTAATTTTAATAACATTTAGAGTGTTTCTCACTGTTAATTTTATTTTTATTTTCTGAAGTATGAACATACTGGGTGATTAAATTTTACCTTGAAGTTTGGCGGGTTCTAGACTGACACTATCTTTGTTAGCATCTGCTTTTCCCTCACACTGTAGTCCCAAATGGCAGAATGCACATCAGCAGATACACCTGAGACTCCCATTGCCTGCATAATATGCATTGTGCTTGTGGCTTGCAATAGCATGATGTGAGTGAACAGCAGTTTGTCTGAAGCTTAGCCTTGTCTAGGTTGTATCATTTCTGTTTCATGATTATAATTGTACAAGTTTCAAACAGTGCTAATTAAGTTATGTGTGTTATGGGTTTTGCCAGTTTGTTTTATTATTAACAGTACATATGTGATAACTAGGTCCCAGATTTTTATGCACTTAAAAAACTAAAATATTTATTTATTATGTGCTAATGATTCCAAAAATATGTCCTAAAAACCAATAAATATTTTTAAAAAATTAGAACAAAACATAGGAAAGCATCTAGCTTATAGAACAATGAATATTGGAATGCACCAATTTGCAGCTAAACATCAGATTTAAATATCTCGGTTACAGTACATAACAAATATCATCTTCAGATTACACATCACACAGCCTTGCCTATTATCCTTGACCAAAGGAATTATTGGGAAAAGGAATTTATTGCAACAGACAATGTCAACCTAGCACACTTGAAGAGGGGAATATAACTGATAGACACATTTTCAAGTTCACCTACATGTTCACCCTACAAAATTAAAGCCATTTTACTGAGGGTTTGGTAATCAGTATTTTCCTCAAACAAAGCCCGAATTTTTTTTCTGCTTTTGAACTTGAGATAGTGTAAAGTTGTTTTTGAACAATCTGTATTTCTTTAACTGAATTACTTAATAAGTTAGCAGAAGTTTCTAGTTTGTTAATGGAATGAATCAAGAAATTAAAATTGGAAAATATGAAGGCCAAGTTACATTTTAAATTAGCATGATGTATTGAGTTCTGGATAACACTAATTGCAGAAGCATCTTCTTTGTCCAGTTCATTTACTACTGATGCAAATGCTTCAAAATTATTTTAATAATATACCCCGGCTTTAAACCTGGTATCCCAGTGTGATGTAAGGGGCAATGGAGGATCAGAATTAATGCTTTTGAAAGTATGAATAATGATGGGGCATTTACAAACATTTTTTTTCCCTATTGGAGACTAGGTTGGCCACAGGATAAAGGCTTCAAAATCTTCACACAATCTATGCAGAGCATGAATGACACAAGTTGCATGAACCATATACGAGGAAAGTTACACTTAGGCCTTGGACAGCTTTCTCCATATGTGCTGCAGAATCCGTAAACAGAAGCAGTACATAGTCATATTTTACACCATTTGGCCACAAGGTTTCTAAAGCTTTATTAAACACCCTAGCTATTGTTACATGATCTGCATTTCTTTACAGGCTACCAAGACATTTTGAGATATTTTTTTCCATTTTTCAATACATCTACAATTACACTTCCCACTTTTCTACCACTAGCATTGATAGTTCCATCAATGGCAACCCAGATTTTTTCATTTTCACAAATGGACTTTATGTGGCCTAATGTTTTCTCATAGCAGTTTGAAAGATAATTTTCCATAGTGCCGACATCAGGAGGATTTATATTTGTATATTTAGTAAGAAATCTTTTGAACTCGAGATTGTTCACTTTATAGAGGGGAATGTCAACTGAAATGAATGCTTTACACAAATCTGAATAAAATACTGAATGTTTTGCTATGCCAGAAGAAGAGGATGGTGTTGATTCTCCTATAAGAGGTCGCCTCGACGAAGCACATAACACAGCTGCTACATGCTTAATTCCTGACAAATGTTGCAATGCACTACCCGGGAACATTGATCCACACTAACAGATGTCGCACAAGGCTAGCAAAATAGTACTTTCCCATCAGTAGTAAAAGTGCTTTTAAACTCTACAATGTACTGTTGCATACTTTCACATACACTCAATTTCACTTTTGGCATTTTTAATTCACACTATGAATTAACCGGTCCATCTGTTTGTGTGATCTGGTTGTAACTAATAGGGTACAAAGAATACTGAGCTCAGTATATTATGTCATTGCTTGACCAGGCTTAACAAACATGTATAATGCAATATTGGGGTACAATCCTATATTTCTCCAGCTTGCACATGAAACTGAATCAGCAGGTGTCAAGTAGCATGACTAATCACTTTTGATGACTCATGAGCTATGAGGTAACATTTTATGTTTTAAACAGAATGAGTAAAGTGCTAAAATAAATGTACGTGCAGAAAAAATATTGAAAATATTTACTTTTGCAGTATCTGAAAAGCACTAAAATATGTTAAATAAGGAAAAATTGAAGCTATTAACAGTGAAGCAACAAGATTCTAAAGTAAGAACAAATTAGAAACTAAAAACTTCACTTATCTTATTGTTTTGGTGCTGACCCTGGGGTTTCAAGCTATGTCCAGCTCATTCTCAAAGCCATATAAATAAACTCGTTGCCAAGTTTCTAATTTGTTCTAACTAAAATATGTGTTAGCAAGAAAAATTTAGGAAATATTTATTCACATATCTTTTTTTACAAAATATGTATTTATATCTGAAATAAAATTTTGCAAATATACTTCTTGGACCTAGATCAGGAAATATTTATAATTTATTTAATACTCAAGACACTTGGTACAAAGCCACTCGTCTTCTTACTTCCCAGTACAAATGTGCAGGAGTGTTCATCTTGTCCCTAACATGGTTTAAAGCACTGCACTTGTTCACGTGTTCCCAGTCCATAACTGGATCTCCTTTCTCACATAAGACACACGGCACGATGTTGAGCCTATGGAGGTGAACTGTGAGATCCAGTAGCGATCCATACGGCAGCAACCATTTCGCTTCTTTGATAATTTGGTATCTGGTGTTTCTCTGTAGGAGGCCGAAGCACATTTTGTTGAAACTTTGTTGTCTGAATTCTTTGAACATGGTTTGTTTATGTGTAGTTTGGCTGAATTGAATGAAAGTGTAGATACTGTTGATGGAATTATTTTGGTTCCCTTTTTTACTAAAAAGTCAGCTCTTTCATTGCCTTGTATTCCACAATGGTATAGGATCCATTGAAACCTTACAACCTTTTCCGCTGTTTTATTGAAGCTTGAATTTCAGCAACTCTAGATGATTCATGTGAGCTAGATGGCAGTGCTTTTAACGCCAAGGTAGAATAACTAAGCACCACAATATTCTGAAAGCTCCTCACATGTTTTAGTAATCATTTCAGCGCTACATTTACAGCTTGCAATTCACCATCAAAATTTGTTTGGAAAGGTCCTAGGCAGAGATACAAGTTGAATCAGTTGCAGTGTATTCCTGCCCCAGTATTGCCATTTCTGTCCATCATGGAACCATCAGTGTAAAGATGTAACCATTCTTCTTCAGGATAAAGATAGTTAACAGATTTTATTGCCAGGAACTTCAGTTCTTACTCATTTGTTGTACCCTGTACAACAGAATCAAGCAGATTCAGCTCATATAATTATGTCCATGAAATTCAAAGGTGATGGAGGATGTAAGAGCTTTTCTGGTATGGAGATGTGTTAGTTTTTCATACTGGATCATGACAAGTCTACTAATCTCTTTGCTGATAGGGAAATTATTTGTTCTGATTTGGAGATCTGTGATGGGAGTGGACTTAACAGATCTTGCAATTAATCACAGAGCTTAGTTCTGTACTAGCTCCAAGGCCTGTGTGTTGGCAGCTACTAGGGCTTCATAACCATATTTTAAAGTTGGCTTTATATACATTTTATTGGTGGAGTTAAGGTTTGTGAGAGAACTGCCCCCCGTTTTACCAACCAGTCATTTCGGAACCTTGAGTTTGCTTCTTGTGTTTTCAGTTATTTTATTGACATGAGATCAGGATATTAAACATTAGTTTAGGTATGTACATTTTAAGGAAAATAACATTTATTTACATAAAAATCCAGGCCCTGGTGATAACAAGCACTTCCAGGTAAGTTAGAAAGTGATTTAAAACACAATTCACAGTTTACCTATTTTAAACAGACTTGTGAACAAATTTAGGGGAATGGGGTCCATTCTGGACAAAAAGACAGTCTGAATTTTTCCTACAAGCTCTGTTACCATACATACTGCTAATGAGTCGTTAAATTTAATTCAGGATTTTTTTGAAAATAGGGTAATTAGATAAGGATTATGGACGTTGTCATCCCCTGATTTAACTGTATGCAATTTTTATCTTTGGGGGAACTTGGAAAGAAAACCTACATTAAAAGAACTAAAAGAAGAAATCAGGCAATAAATTCACTCAATTCCAGATATTCAACTCCCAAATGTGAAGGAAAATTTCCTGAGAAGAGGGCAGAAATGTGTAGATAGAGGACATTTCCAAAAATTCTATGATGAGGCATGAGCTTATTATCCTTGCAATGGTAACTATAACTATGAAAACGGGAAGTGGTTTTAGGAATATTATTCTTCTTTTGGCAGTAGATCCAGCTGAGAAGGCTGGCATGTGAGTCACTTAGCAGTGATTGCAATGTGACAGAAAAGCCCTGTCAATTTACCTATTTGATCAGCACTGGGAATGCTAGTGAAATTATATAATGCAAGATAATGAATGGCATAAAGCATTTTCTAATTACTTTGGTAGAAGAAACCAACTATAAATTTTGTGAGCATAGTTAAATTAGGGTGACTATGACATTTAGATTAAAAAACAGGACATGTTTAGTTTAGCTCACTTTCCACTTGCCAGCCAGATTCTAAGTCCAAAATTACTTACTGCGCATGTGCCTACAGTAGTTTCAAAATAGCCCACTAGATTTCACTGCATGACTAGCAGACGATTTTCACATCTGCCAACATTGCTTTTTACACTACACTAGTTTTCATTGCCAACACATTAAACACAAATGAACTCACTCGCGTCGTTGCCGCCTCAGACATACACCGCTATCGCCTAGCGCAACTCCATACTATTGTTGTGGATTCTGTACATTATTATTTTGCTCATTGTGTACATTATTTTGCTCTTGCTCACACAGATATATCGCTAGTGCGAATTATTGTGTACATTATCCTTATTGCCTTGTTACTGGGTCCACGATACGCTGGCTCGTTCTTTATTCTTATATTATTTTATTATATTATTTTTTTTAAAATTTATTTATTTATTAGGAGGAAACTAAAAAACAAATCATGAAGTTTACATTGAATTTAAACATTAACTTATTAAAAATGTTTTTTGGTGCAAAATGACATTTTTTATGGAAAATTGTTTATAGAAGAGTGAGTAGAGATAGAGATGTGAATGTGTTACCTAAAAGTGAGTAGAGAAAACGCTGTGAATGTAATATGCATGTATACAAAAATTTAATCAAACCTTTATAGCCGTTTCTGAAATACCGTGAGTATATGCAAGAATTGCTCTGTAGAAGCGGGAATAAAAAATGTTATTTTTTATGTAAAATCACATTTTTTTGGGAATTACACCTATATAGCTGAACTTAAATTGCAAAACCCTATCTGAATACAAAATTTGATCGAAATCGTTAGAGCTGTTTCCAAGTTGTGCGGAATAAATATATATATATATACACAAGAAATGCTCATTTAAATATATAAGATATATTATATTTATTATATTATTATATTTATATTATTTTTATTATTTATCGTTCTTTTTTATTTATTTATTTTATTTCTTTTTTTTTTAATTTTTGAGTGGTGTAGCACGGCATCACATTCCCTGCATAGCATTCGAGTCCTCAACAGGCCCTCGTCGTAGAGGAACTGCATGCATGCCTCTTCATTTAAGCACAGAGGCGCCAAATCCAATATACTGATAAACCTAGCCATTGCACTAGTTGCTTCTAAGAAGGCCAACAGCATACTGCCGACTCCCGCAAAAACATTCAAAATTACTATTGGCAACAAACTCCTAGGGACATTCTGCTGTTGGTAGCGCTGCATTAACACAGCAACTTCAGCAAATTTTTTGACCATTCGTACACACTGCCGAGTGGCACTCTGCCGAAATTCTGACCAAGTCATCGCGTAAGCTAAACTAAACAATATCCCCCAGAGACAATCTCATCGTAAAGCTCACCCTACCTAAAATTCTGGATATAAAATTGCTTTTGAAGATATTTCCCGGTTTTTTTTCTTTTTTTTTTTTTTCAAGGAATGTCATATATTGTTTGCCTACATTTACTTTTCTATTTTTCCAACATTTTATGTCAAGGCAATACATATCAGGCTGAAGCTTATCTGTTCTGTTACATGCTAGCTTATATGTGCATATAGGTGTCAAAATTTGAGGCTTGGGACAATGGGGGGCAGGGACACAGTGGCACAGTTTATCACTGCTAAAAATGAAATAAAAAATAAAAATAATTTCAAGAGGAAAACCGGAACATAGCCATTTTAAAATAAAACATTTAAGACAAAATGCTAAATCAGCAATTGTGAAATACATTATAATAGTAGGTGTGGATAACTTAAGGAATTCTTTAAATAAATTTTGAATTAAACTTGAAATCCTTGTGAAAATGATGATTCCAGAGCTGCTATCTATTGCAGATGGCATTTATATAATCAGCTGTATTGGTGAGTTCCTTTTACTATCCCTATCACACACATAGTAAGTAGAGTAGGTATTGTATTCCTCCCAAAAATTCAGCTCCGACATTTCCTGGAAATATAGATTTTGATGTTCCCTGAACCCCCCTCCCTCACAAAAACAGAAACATTTTTAGAAAAAGGTCTGTGTGTGGTGCATGTGTGTCCATTATGTGTGTGAACAACATAACTAAAAAACAAAGAATCTGTTAAATACCAAACTTGGAATTTAAGTTCAGCATCCTTCAAGGATGCAACATGAAGATTTTTAGGAAATCCTCCCTTCCCAGACTACCCTTTACATGGAACATTTTTCAAAAGTTTTGATTTTTCCAAAAATGGTTCTATGATTTTGATTAAAATATCATATATTTAAGACATTTTCAAGACAAATGAAATACATATCTTAAATTTTCTGGGAACATCCTCAGAAGTCCTCTTCATTCTGGGTGACATTTGCAGTATCTAGTAAACTGTAAAAGATAGACAAAATCTTACTGCAGAGAAAATGTTGACCTCATTAAAACACACAGTTTGTGCCATATAACCCCATGGGAAAAAAAAGAGTAATGTCTGGAGCACATGCATACTTTCAGATGTGCTTATATATAAGGAGCGTTCAAAAAGAAATGAGCCGGAGTCTTCTGGTATGTGCAAACCAGTGACAGGATATCGTGGCGTGTGTAACGAAGTGGTGTTCCGACCAGAGCATGGAAGTTCACAGCCCATCGCTAGAGGGCATGCGTGCACGTCACATGACTATACAAAGCTAGCAACAGCATGCATCAATCGTCCAACTCTGCCAGTCGCATTGCAAACAGTGAAATGGAGGCGTCAAAAGAAGAGCAAAGAGGTGTTGTTCGTTTTCTGACAGCTAAAGGATTAGGTGGAATGGACATTCATCAACGAATGTCACAAGTGTACGGCAAACACTGCATGTCCCTTGCAAGGGTCAAGGTATGGCACAAGGGCTTCAGGGGAGGACGGATGTCATTAGTTGATGATGCACGGTCTAGGGCACCACACTGCATTCTGATGACATCATTCAGCTGGTTGATGCACTCATTACCCAGGACCGCCGAGTGACAGTGAAAGTCATAGCTGCCAAGGTCGGATTGAGCATTGGAAATGTTCACACCATCATGAAGAAATGACTGAACTTGTGCAAAGTGTGTGCCCAATGGATGCCCTACAGTCTTTAACCACACCAGGAAGCATTTCGAATGGCCCATTGTCTTGGTTATCTGCAGCGCTATGCTAGGGAAGGGAATGAGTTTCTGGCATGAGTGGTGGCTGGAGATGAGTTATGGTGTTATCACTTTGAACCAGAATCAAAACAACAAAGTCTCCAGTGGAAGCATCCAGAGTCACCACCACCAAAGAAGGCCAAGGCCACCACACAAGTAAAGGAAAGGTTATGCTGACCTTCTTTGACCAAGATGGCCCCCTTCTGATGCACTTCCTGCAGCATGGGACAACAGTGAATGCCCAGCATTACCCACATTCCTTGACCATCCTTCACCAAGCGATCAAAACAAAACCACCAGGCAATCTCACCCATGGGGTCATTCTACTCCACGATAATGCAAAGCCTCATATGGCCAACACAGTGCGGCACTCCTGCAGAAATTCAAATGAGAGGTTCTCAGACACCCTCCATACAGTCCAGACCTCTCTCCCTGTGATTACGCCATTTTGGCCCCCTTAAAAAGGCTCTGAGGCAAAACGATTCACCTCGGATGACGATGTCCAGCTGTACGTGCGGAACTGGCTCACATCGCAACCCCGGGACTTTTATGAAACAGCCATTCACTGTCTTGTGTCACAGTGGGACAAGTGTCTCAACAGCCAGGGCCAATACTTCTAACATACATGTACTGGTTTCAGTAATTTTGTCTCCGGCTCGTTTCCTTTTGAACGCACCTTATACACACATGGCACACACATGACAGATAGACAGACAGACACTCAGACATACCTACCTGTGGAAAATTGCAAGTTATTTGGTACTAGAGTTGCTCTCTACCATTAAGGTAGCCTGGCTTTCCAGACCTGACTCATTTTTTTGTCCATTGGTGTACATTCTTTTGGAGACTGAACCGTTTCTGAGAAATTCTTTGTTATTTGTCTGAATTTTCCATTACTTTAGGTTCTCAAATAGGAATGGGTCATTCATTTTTTTTATCTCTTGGCCATGCACAGAGAACAGAATTTCAAATGCATCACTAGAAACCAGCGCTTAAAAGATTTTATCATCACTTAAAGCCTACTGTATTCCTATATTCCCTTTGCACCTATAAAAAATTAGCAATAAGATAATTTCTGCAAATGTTTATCTTATAATGTAGTAATTAAAAGAATAAGAGTTTGTAAGAATAGTTTATACAAGAGTAGAAAAAGTCATGTGAGTGCAACAAATCAGATTTTTTATTTTGTGGTAGAGTTTAACAGTCATTCTCACTACACTGCATGACAGCAGTGACATTGGGGATACATGAAATGGAGGGATAGTTGGAAAACAACATTTTTGAGAAGCAAACATTTCAGACCTAAGCTTAGGATACTTTTGCATCATTTGCTACTTATGAGACTGAGGAAAATCTTCCTCAAACTTCAGTTAGGGAGGAGGTCCACGAGTCCATCTCTTAATGACCCTGACCACCCATGTTGGTGTATTGATAAGTGCTGTATCTTATTAGCATTATGAACAATATAGTGCTGTTTAATGTTTTGTTAGTAACATTTAAAAAAACCAAATTGCATTTGGAGGAAAGTGCTGCATTATAATGAATCTTCTACAACTGAAAGTTGATCATTGAATATAAGCTATGATACATATTTCCTTAAAATATTTGTTTTACTATGATTTGTCCTTTGCTTCAAATTTGGTAAATTTTAATGCTCTATTTTCTTCCTTCCTCAAAAATATACTTTGGATGCCCTTGTTTGAAAATGATTATCTATATAGGGCAATGGTGGCTGGCAATGAAGGACTGGTATGGTGCCCCCCCCCCCCCAAATGAAAATAAGAAAGGAAAGGTAAAATCACACTAAAAGGATTGGTTCAAATATTCTTGATATCAGACATCATACCAAAATATCTTCCTAGACTTCCTGTTTCTATTTACACCCTTTGTTTCATGTAAAATGTTTTTAGACCATTTATACATGGAGAAGTATGGATGTTTCCATTACGATGCAATTTTAGACTATATCTCAGCTGTCTGGACTCTTCACATCTGTAGGATACTTCCAGCAGTGAGGAGAGCCATGGGGAAGGCTTTGTTTCTAGGTTAGGAGTGTGGAGATGGGAGGGAAATTGCCCACTATCTGAGAGAGATAAACATGTTACAAGATAATTTTTTGCTGAACTGTCTTTTTGACATGACAATTGAACATTGCTGCTACCACATGCATAGCACACTTGAAATAAAATTGAATTTTGTAATATAAATTGATTGTAAATGAAATTTACATGTAGATTATTACCAATATATCACTTAAGGTATAGTGTTGTATATTTCTGATAAAATTATACCAATAAAGTGTATTAATACTGCAATTGTAATCATGATGGTAATTTTTCTTGAATGAAACATTGAGTATGTAATGGTGGTAATACAATAATTGATACACTTACATTGAATGTTATCAGTTTCGTACTGTGGTTGGAAGTAGTTGTATTGGTTAAACAAACATAGTTTCAGCAAGTGGTTTCGAGTAGTGTGAACTTTCATGGGGACTGTGAAATAAATTAAGGTGTACTATGAATAGTATCGGTGACATACTCGGTACAGGTGTAACTAATTTGAGCTTTGCATCTCAATTGGAACTGAAGGTGCTCAGGCCACCAAGAGTAAAGCTGATAATTATGGTGCAAATTCAGAATCTGTGCAAAAGTAAAGGCAAAAATTTAACCCTTCATTATAACTGTTTTGTGATTCATTCAGTTTATATCTGACACTGCAAATGCACTATTATAACATTGTAATGCAATGTACTTGCCCACTTACAAGGGCAATAATAAATAAGCTCTACACATTTCTGTGTAGAAAGACATCTGAATAAATATTCTGTAAAGCTGCCATGTAAAGTGTGCTGATTCTGAAAATATATGCCACCCTCCCAAATTTACAAGTCATGAGCTGGCACTGATACACTGATACTGTTTTCCCATGTGCTGGCATAATTTTATTCTGAATTGTTTGGGGCACTTTGTTTCTGCTCCATATGTGTTTGCTTGATGAGCATCATCAATATGATTTCCAAGTTGCTGGACATTATGCCAACCTTTTATATAATGTTGTTCTTATTGTTAGTCTCTTTTACCAAATTTCCAAATTCTTACTTTTAAAATCATAATTATCACTTAATCTGCAAAAGCTCAGTTTTTCTCATACATAGCTGAAGGCCTATAAATATTAAACTTATAATAATGAACAGTGTAAATATATTTTCACATGAGCTGTTAAGATTATCAGATATTGTGGTTACTCAAAATAAAATGGTCACAATTATGATGCAAATGTGGAATATCGTGGTTACTTTTAGGTAGATCATTCTTCTTTATGGCTGTTTTCACAGCCTTTAACAACTAGTCAATAGCTTATGTTATATTTTAGCAAGTTGTCATTAAAATCAAGTATGAGAGATGGATGAGGGAGGAAGATGCATGGGCTGGAACAGGAGTAATGAAATTTTAAGGTATAAGAACATGGGTGTCACAAAGGGAGGGTTAGGGGGGGGGCCGTGGACCTCCCTGGAAATTAATGAAGTTAATGTGCAATCAATTGCTGACTATTAGACTATTATTTTAATTTTAATGTAAAGAAAACTTTTTATTTAGCACAGATTAATACGGTTATGTACAACAAATACTATAACTTTTGACAACAAAATAATAAATTAATATTGTTTGATTGCAAACTTCCAACATGCCCCCCCCCATAAAAAAGTCTGTCGATGCCTAGACGCCTATGTTGCAATGTGTGGGTGCTATGACTATGTGTGGACAGTGCAGAGAGGGGAAGGGGTGACAAAGGTAACATGGAACTGTAAACATCAAAGTCAGAGGTGTAACCATAAATATAATTTAAAAAATAGACATAACAGATACATGTGTATTGCCAAACATGAAAATATTTAGAAGTTGTATATCTTCTCATTGGTCTGTGTGTTTGTCAAATAGTTTAGTATATTTGCTAATGAAGTTTTTAAACACAGGATAGTATAGTTTATAAATTTGTATGTATCATTATTTTACACAGAACTTCAAAGGACTCTGATTGTAATTGCAAACTTCCTTGTTCTTCTGCCTTTTTATTGCCTGATGAGGCAACAAGTGATTTATAATTTTTTTTTTTGTATCACAGTGTTGTTTTAACAATTTTCGTTGCAATTTGATACTTATGAATGACACAATCTACAGTTTTTTTATTTGATCATCTGACCCTACTTAGGGTTTGCCTAGTGGTGACACAGAATACTACAAATAATAATTAATCTCATTCAGAAATAATGTATAGCAAATATAACAAAGATAATAATAAAAAATAACAGCAACAATCGTATAAAACATAACAATTATAAAACTATCAATATAGACAAAGTAATTAAGCAATGTATTTCCTTTAAAGATGGTTTCTCAAAATAGCCACAGAATATTTGATTATTGTTGTAGCAATCTGTGATTCTATTCTTTTTTCCAATTTGTATTTCCCTCACCATGAAACAAAATGTTTTGTGATGGTTCCCGTGCACCAAAAAGCAGACTATTCTCAACAATGTTTTTAATTTTATATTTGTCCATAAAATATTGTATGGTTGGTTCATAAATCCTCTTCTTTTCTGCTTCAACTTCTTCAGGCTGTTTAGGTGATTGTTCAAACTGGATTGTTGGGTCCACAATTTCTGCATCATCCTTTTCTTCTATTGATGCACATGATGTCAACACGCCTGTTACTGTTGTTATCAGTGATGCAATGTACTTCTTGGTGCACATCCAAACCCTTTGAGTGGAGACCATTTGCCAGCAACATTCTTACAGTGTCATGTCTCTTGATCCAGAGTAGTTGACCCTGAGGACAGTTCCCTAGCACATGTTTTCTCCATTCACGGTGAAATTGTTTGTAGCAAATTGTTCCACTAATGTTTTTAATGGATCAGTAAGTGATTATTCCAGCATACTGAGCTTGTATAGCGTGGAACATAGTGCAAGCACAGAACACAGCGAGCAACTCTTCACTGCCTGTACTACAGTAGAATTACTGACTCATCTGTACAACCTTGGGTGTGTGTGTTAAGTATGATGTTATGATTACTACATAGAGAGGTACGAGTAGTTATGTTGATCCTCTTGCACATTTCACTTAAATTTTATCACTGAGTACATACATTTCATTACAGCCTTTATAAGTTCCGAGAATTGAGGCACTGTCAACCATTAGGATTTAGACATTGAGAAGTTTCTTTCAACTTCAACAGAAGATACTGAGCATTTATCGAGCGGGATGGCTCAGGTGGTAACGTCTGTGGCCCGCATTCGGGAGGTCGCAGGTTCGATACCCGTGGCCACGCTCATTGATATGGGTTTTTCCGTGGTTTCCCCATGTCACTTAGGCGAATGCTGGGGTGCATTATTTGATACCACGGTTTCCTTTCCATCATTTCCTTTCATTCAATTTCCTTATCATCTTTCAGGTGGTGCAGTTGCAGGCATGTAGTGTGGGCAGTGCCGGGCAGATGGCGTGGATGACTGTGCATGGTAACTGCTGTTCTCGCCGCTGGGTGGCGTCTGGTGGCCCTTGTGCTCCGTCGAGGGTGGGGGGGGGGGGGGGCGCTTCGTGCGATACCGAACCGGACTCGCGGTGTGATGCTGGCTGCTTGGCGGGGTCTAGCGCCTGGATGAAGACATCTAAGCACTGGTTAGGGACTTCCACGCGTCTCTGGTGGGCCTGTCTAGCACCCCTTCGGTTCCCTCATTCATCCCTGCCTCCTGGGGGGGGGGTGGTAGCCACAATAGACCTATGTAGGTCGACGTGAGCGAGGTGTCCCCCTTGGTACTGTACCCTTTACTCTTTACTGGGCATGCTTCAAACAAAAAAGAAATATCGCTGGTTTCCTGCTCTTCTTCATCAAGGGAATACGTACTTCTCATCTGATGGTACATTGGCAATCTTGCAATTGTATAATATTCACTGTTCTTGTTCAACACATATTCCATTTTAATGAAGACAAGTTTGCCCACTTTACTTTCCACGCAACTTAGATTACTTGCAACTGACCACTAATTCTATTTGATTTTCAATTTCGTGGAAATACTCGCCATGGTGTGAAAATTCCCATGGTTACGTCTTGTTGATTTAATAGCAACCGTTTTAATTTAATCTGACTAAACGTGCTTTTTATTACTGAAATAATGCCAATACTAAATCTCTGCGATCCTCACTGGACAGTGTGTATAATTGCAGGATATATCTCACGCTAATAAATTCAACGGTATCGGATTTATTGCAGAATACACTCCAAACAGACCTAACACGATTTTTGTTTTGGCCATGTCGCATTTGCTCTCCGAATATCAGCTATGGCCCAGATCACTCAGAAGACCACCGTTTATCATCTTGTTGATCCTAGAGGGTGTAATCTGCATAATTTTGATAAATATACTCAGAAATTTGGTGTGGATACCATTTTCTATTACACTGAAAGATAATGTCGTTGTAGCTAGTAAAAAGGTTTTGCAGCTAAACTTGCTAACGGCCATATGCGTTCTTATCTGGATTCTGCGTACTTACGGTGTTTTGGAACACATTAAGCAGATGGTATGGTGTTATGTGCCGATTTGTAGATGGCTAACACATGCATATACCACGCCACACCAACCTACACAAACGCAAATCATGTACTACCTTATCGAAAAATGAGAAATGAGAATCGAGAAACTCAGCACAGAACATATAGGTAACTACTATAATGACTTCATTGTCAGAAATCCAGCATTAGACAACAACAACAACAAATTTGTTGAGATAAACCTTAACATCTTCTCGGTGACTTGCAGATTTTCGGACCTACCAGTTTATAAAAAAACTCTTTCACATGAAGCGTTTCTCTGGGGCAACGAAGTCACTGATAATGCGAACTCCCATGGGCGTCGGGAGGGGGGAGCAAGGGGGGGGGGACGGCCTCCTTGAAAATTAAATTAATGTGCAATCAATTACTACTACACTAGTTTTAATTTTAATATAAAGAACAGCTTTTATTTAGCACTAATTAATACACTTATCCGCAACTAATACTATAACACTGTTCTACATTTCAAAACTTATTTTTTGAATCTGATAGGTGATCCTAAACAGATTTTTTTGTGCTGAATTCTAAAATAATCTCCACTTTCTCCCATCATGTCAGGTTTTCAAAACATTCATAAATAATAGATATGAA
>CM060964.1:284830964-284928464 GCA_030765045.1 Tenodera sinensis | reverse complement strand
CCAGCACCACCACCACCACCACCGCCACCGCCGCCACCGCCACCGCCACCGCCACCACCATCACCGCCACCGCCGCCGCCACCGCCACCATCACCGCCAACGCCAACGCCACCGCCACCGCCACCGCCGCCACCGCCACCGCCACCGCCACCACCATCACCGCCACCGCCGCCGCCACCGCCACCATCACCGCCAACGCCACCGCCATCACCACCACCGCCATCACCGCCACCGCCACCGCCGCCGCCACCGCCACCATCACCGCCACCGCCACCACCACCGCCACCACCACCGCCGCCGCCACCGCCACCGCCACCACCACCATCACCGCCACCGCCACCATCACCGCCACCGCCACCACCACCGCCACCATCACCGCCGTCGCCACCGCCACCTCCACCGCCACCACCACCGCCGTCGCCACCGCCACCGCCACCACCACCATCACCGCCACCGCCACCATCACCGCCACCGCCACCATCACCGCCACCGCCACCACCACCGCCACCACCACCATCATCTTTGACAGTACATTTCAAATTACAAGCTGTGCACCTGAAGATCGCAATTTATTATATTTCCATGTAGTGCAGTACAGATTATAATGTACTCATATAGTGTACTCATACTACGTTTTGTTTATCTTTGATCAAACTAGTAGGATAATGCCAATAAAAACCATGTATATTTAAGCTAAATGAAGCAAATCATAGGAATGAAGGAAAAACTCAATTAAAAACATAAATGCGAGCATATAAGCATAAAAGCATGGCAAGGGCCTACTAGGCCCCGCGTAATTAACGGTGTTCTACCATGGCACCCACCTAATGGAGGGTTAAGTCCATTCCTGTTCAGTATCGTGATGGATGCAATAATTATTAAAGACATGAGAGAAGAATTATTGGGATACAATATGGGAGACAAGAAGATTAGTATAGTATGTTATGCAGATGATATACTTGTGGCAGAAACGGAGGATAACCTGAAAAGACCTTTGTGCGAGTTTTGTGGAAAATGTAAAAAGTTGGACATGTAAATCTCCATAAATAACACAAAAGTATTAACGGTTGCCGTTGAAATGTAAATTAGACATGAAAACAATATTGTAGGACAGGTAATGCATTTCAATTACCTGGGTATTAATATAACTAGTGGAGGAAATCTAGTCCAAGAAATTAACTATCACATTGTAAAAGCAACAAAAATATCTGGATGTATTAATGAGCTAGCATTGAGAAATAAATATATGAGAAAAGAAACAAAAGTCAAAATCCATAAACGAGCTGTCCTACTAGTAATAACTTATGCATTAGAAACAAGAGCAGAGATCACAAGAACACGACGAATGATGGAAACAACGGAAATGAAAGTGCTAAGGAAGATAGCCGAAAAGGCAATGTGCGATGAAGTAAGAAATGAAGAAATGATAGAGATATGTAGGATCCAACGGTGACTGAATGGGTAGAAAGAAGGAAGGAAAATGGAATGCATATATATCCAGGATATGAGATGAACTTACATAGGTACAGGAATCATTCCACTGTCTATAAGTCTCAAGTTGTCCATTATTTTATTTGCCTTCAAGGTCCTCAATGGGTTATTCCACACAGATATCCCAGTGGCGTATATTGTGAACCATCAGTTATCACCGAAGCCCATACCTAAAGTAAACTACAAATTAATAAATAATATTAATAATAATTGTAATACAGCCAGTTTCCCTCGTGAAGAATTAGTGCGTCGGGTGCAATATGTCTCGTTTTCTACCATTGAACAGAGGGGAGAATAGAGCTTCGGATACTTGCTGCCGCAGCCTTCACTACGATACGGGTAGAGAGTTGAGGTGGCAGAATGCAGGAATAAGCGCAACAGGGCTTCGGAATCCCATGTCGCCATACCCACACGAGCGTCTCCGAAATGTGCCGTGTGAGCACAAGTTAGCAAGAACATTCTGTTTTTAATATGGATTGTGCGAGTTTACGGTCTTCAACAGCTGTATTAGTATTAGTATTATTTATTTCATAGCGTATAGTGTACTAAGACAGGTGTTAGCACTAGTTCTTCCAAATGGATGAACAATATGTAATAAAATGAAAAACCAAGTCATCAACACTTTGCACCAAGAAGTGACTTGTGGCGTGGCTGTCAAAGGGCTACAATTGAAGGTAACACATACACTTATGAACACTCACTGCCCTTTGTTCTCATGGAAACTATAAAGCCTACATATAGGAATTTTAGTGACCCAAATTATTTGAGAAGTGCTTACTCTGGAGAACTCAAAATCCCAATGAAAGTTTTGATACCTCTATATGGAAGCGAATTAAAAAGAACAAAACAGTTCTGGCGAAATTAAATACGTTGAAAATAGGAGTGCTGGACGGAGCAAAATGTTTTAATGAGAGAGCTGTGTCAAGATGTAAAGTTATTAGTATGCTTCGGACTTTTAGTTCCTAAAAGTCTGAAATTCGGTACCTAAAATAGGTTCTGTCACTAATCAAAATAGGTTCTAAAATTTCAAAAATAGGTGAACAAAAATGGCATTATTTTATTTGTCATTACAAATTAGCCGAAACATTTGACAATGTCTTTATTGCACATGTCCATAACTAGAGTCACGATAAATAACTAACACATTTCCTAAGTTTTCCATTGAGCAACTGCATCGCTTTCAGACAACGTCATCTTATAAGACGAAACTGAGCATTTCACATCAAGTGACGCCACCGGAGCACATTTAAATGTTGGCATTAGAATAAGGGAGCAGCACTTTCATGTTTAGGTGTTTTGCCATACAAGATGTCAGCAACTGTGTGGAGAACTGTGAGTCCTGGGTTTGTTTGAACCACTGATTTGAGTTTTTCAGAAACTTTTTTCCCCAACATAACTAGAAATCAAGTTGATTTTTTTCTGTCACCTCTTCTATCGAGCACAGTTGTGTGTAGACCGGCTTGCCTGAAGACTATAGAGCAGGGGTGGGAAGTAAGGCTATCAAGGTGTGAATTTACCCTCCCTCTCGTCCCCACTACGCTCTTTCAACAGCCAGGGAGAGCCAACTAAACCGATTGTTTCTGGCTGTAGTCGCGTTGCAGTGTGTGGTGGCTGCACATGTGGCATGAGTGAACGACGAAGGTTTAATCAGACCTGGGAGAACAAGTATTTATTTGTTCATTTTCCCTTGCCATAGACGAAACCATTGATGTTAAAGATCCATTTACATATAAACTTTTGGTGGCCCAAGACGAACTGCAATTGGAAATAATTAACCTTCAAAGTAACACATTATTGCGCAGTTCAGGAAAACTTCGTTTGGACTTGTACACATCACTGCCAAAAACATTTCCCAAGTTGCGCCTTTTTACAAGCAAATTACTGGCCATCTTTGGTACTACTTGTCAGTGTGAACAACTTTAGCATATTGACATTGAACAAGAGCCTGCTACGGATACACGTTTTTAATGTGTTCTACGTTTAAGTTCATCTAGTTTGCAGCCGGACATTGAAACACTAAAATTTAAAAAGAAACTACCAAGAACACCAACCGTGTAAACTAGGGAATATCATTATGACTACGTCACTATCTAATAAAATGTATATTGTAAACAATTTCAATACACTAAATATAAATTATAGCGTTCATTTTTGAGAGTACAGTATAGGTAGTACAAGGGAACTGCATAACAACTATTCTATAAAAACAAAGGTTAATAAACATGTTAATTCTATAGAACTGTTTTTGTCAACTTAAGGTTTAGCTAGAGCTACCACACCAGTAATGTGGTGAGAGAGCTGTTTGTCACACAATGCCAATATGAGCCGTCTACGTCGTTCACCCATATTCTCTAGTTCATTAACCCTCGTTGTGTTTTCGTAGCCAACTTATGGGTTCAGAAGTATGCATTTGATTACGTCGCAAAAGACGTTTCACCCTAAACCCGAATGACCACCAATCACTGCGGCACACGTCCCCTATTTGTTTACCTGCCAGACAGAAGGAAACAGGGAGGGGTTATTGTTGGGGTAAAGCATTTCACACTTCCAGTGCTCATCTTGCCGGCCCTGCTCTAGAGCACTAATAGTGGGGACTGGAAATACATGTGATTTGATGAATGCAATAAAATTGTTGGGTCCTGCAGAAGCTCTTTAGCTCAAGTAATGCTCACTGCATCCTCCCCCAGTTTCAAAACAATGTTCAATATCCTCCATATTATGTATTGTTCACTGTGATTGTTGCCGAGGCACCACTGGTATACAGGCTTACACAGCGTTTCCACGTTACCAAATGAAGAAATTAAAAAATGTAACATTAGGTAAAAATAGGTTCTAACGTGAAATTAGGTATTTTAGGTTGTATAGGACCACCATTTTCCAACATATATTTCCATAGTTAGTATATACACAACCGTTATTTTTTATACGTCATGAGGAACAAAATAGGTTTTTACCTAAAATCCGAGGTTTAGTCATGAGGTTACTGGGAACATGTGGTGGGGTAAATGTGGAAAGAGCACTGTTGAACTTCGATCGAAAAAGAATCATTATAACAAAGAAAGCGGTGTTAGGGCCGCTAAAGAAGTAAGTATGAGAAGAGCTCAGACAAGGAGGAGGGAGGATGAAAAACACCAGAACCAGGGTGGATGTGATCCAGGAATGTACTAGCTTTAGAACAGGGCAGACGAAAACTGACATTTTAACATTAACGTCAACTTTCTAGAAGTTTTATCTTATTTCGTGTTCATGTACCCATTACTCAAAAATTGTTAGGGCCAGAAGGCTGAAAATTTGACCACTGTATGAACACACAACTGCTGAAAAAGTAGACTACCATTATTATTGTGGTGCAACAATTCCATACATTTTTAGGGAGATATAGATTTTTACGGTAGGTTCATTTTTTTTTAACAATCAAACTTAAATACTTAAATAGAAGTGAAGCTAATGTAAATCATGTCAAAATATGTGTGCACAGAAGTAGTTACAGAAACACTGAGTTACAGTCTGCTTAATATAACTATTCTTAAGGAAGGTGGGTTAAAAATTTCAAGCTTTTAAAGTCATTATAGTTTGAGATATGGGTACAAAACGCAATGCAGTCTCCTATTTTTTTCACTTGACATTTAACAGTGGCTCTACAAGTAACTATAGGATTAAACACTATGTTCTGTAAAATGTTGTCGGATGATTCATTAAAATACATTATAAATTGCATTAAATTGTAACAGCAACTTATTGAGTAAGAACAGTTCAAACAATGGCAATTTTTCTTTTTTCCTCCTTTGCGTTCACATACTAGTCCCCTTAAGAAAAAGAAAAGGGAAGGAAGGGAGGAAAAATAGAGTAAACAAAGAATGTCTCAACGAATCAATGACAACTTGCGGAGGCGGACCAAAAGGCGGTCTTTTGTGCCTATGTCCCTGATGGGGCACTCCCGGGAGGATGGATGAGGCGAATGGATCCTAAGGGCGGCCGGAACGTTGCCATGGCAGAGCAGAGGACAGGGTCCCTGCATTTCTGAGAAGCAGTTTGAAGAAGGAGACTGGCTCTGCCAGGTTCCTCTCCAATCCCTTTGGGTTGGTACTCCCAAGGGGGACGCGGGACTCGTAAACCGGCTCCCACCACCCCCAGAGCTTGTCCCATCCCATGGGGGCCCGGAAACTAGTGGCCTTCCAATCCGGGGCGAGATTTACAGAGTGTATTTGTTCCCCTGCCGTGCTGCTGCCGCGACGCCCGCCGACACTTCCAACCCTGAAAATAACTAACGGGATGAAGTGTGAAATGAAATTATTAATTTAACGAAATTGAGGGGCAGGAAATTCGGAGGATGTGGAAATCCTTCCCAGCATTCGCCTGGTGACCCGGGGAAACCTCCGAAAAAACCCATGGGTCAGGAAGGTCGGCCGCGGCGATTGAACCCGTGACCTCCCGAATGTCTGCCATAGACGTTACTGCCTGAGCCATCCAGCTCGTTAAAGAAAGAAAGGGAAAGGAAAAGGTTAGAGGGTAATTGAACTGGTATCCACTTGTAAATCCGACTTGGGGGAGTGGGGGGGGGGGAGGGGGGGGGAGGGGGGTGCGGCTTGCCATCGTTATCTTTCGGCTAGGGCTAGCGGGGCCTACGCCCCAGCATTCTACTTGCTAGGCAGTATGCAACATTTCAAATTCATTAGAAAAAAAAGTAACGGACAGGTCCACAATATGTGGCACGTAGGCGATCTCGCGGGTTAGACGTGACCTCTAGCATACAAATTCAGATCATTATGTTGCACAAGGAAAGAAAAGACATCTTTTTCGTGATTACATATTAATCACTCTTTCTGAACCTTAATTATTCAACTCAGATGCATCTAAGTTTTACGGTGGCAGCAAAATGAGAGACAGTTTGTGATTCATGTGTCAAGCGACTTATATGAATGATCCCTAAAATGGAAAGCCAGTATATTGAGGTTAGAGGTGAAACAGCTCTAGCAGCAGCAATAAACGACGACAAGGAAGGTGATCTCTAATCATTGTGAGCTGAAAAGCTTGAGTTACAACTTGTGATCACCCACGGGACATTCAAAAGGGCCGCAATTAACCTTTTTAGTTAAATGACAGACTGACAAGTGCCTTCCACCTTTTAAGGTTAGACAAATGTTGCGTTTTTATTCTAAGTTCAACTGTTCACATGTATGCTGAGCATTGCAACCGAGTGAGGTGGCGCAGGCGGTAGCGCGTGTGACTCAATTCGGGAGGTCGTGGGTTCGATCCCCGCGGCCGGTCTACCTGACCCTTGGGTTTTTGGTTTATTTTGGGGGGGGGGTTGAATGCTGGGTAAGATACTTTCATCCCCCGAATTTCATCTTCCGTTTCACTTCACTAATCATTTCATTTATCCTTTCACCTGCTTGGTTAATTTCAGGATAGAAAGCAAGCGCCAGTGTGAGTTCGGGTGCAGCATGGTGGGGAAGATGCTCTGAGTAACTCCGTCCCCTGTCGCGAAAGCCGAGCTACGTACCTAGAGCCACGGAGGGGCCCTGCAGACGGCGCCCTGTACCGGCGGGGGACTGGTGTACTGGCTGGTGTCGGAGAGTTTACACCTGAGAAAATGTAGGAATCCTGCCCTCTGCTGTGCTTGCTCTTCTGTGGCCTCTCGCCTCATCCCTCCCTCTCGGGGGAGCTTCTTCGGGCCACAATAACAAATCTCTGAGGTCAAAGTGCCCAACTCCCCCCTTCCGCATCTGTCCTACTACTACTCCTACTTGGCACTGCAGCATGTCATGGGCGAACCAAGTAACCAACTTACTGTGTGTCGCACCAGATTACTGGCAGTTTAACGTTTATCGTGGCCAATGAGAAGGACAGGGTATGGCGAGAACTGAAATCAGCTGATTCTTCTAGTCCAGTAGTGGCCCAATGAAGTAAAATTACAGTCGCCTAATACATCCACAGTCTAAACAACCAAATTAGTTGGTTTTTAAATTCCTACAGAACATACAGTTCAATCATGCTACTATACAACGTTAGCTATGTTTCAGACTACCATTACAAGTAACTGATTCGCACCTTAGACTGTCTATCTCGTTAGCCACGAACATTTCATGTATGACCTCAGAAACCCCGCCTACTTGTGACGTATATGTTTAGTAACTCTTCTCACCGAGTGCGCTCATATCGTGGCTCATCAGCATCAAACAATTTGGTGACATTCGCACATGCCGAGATATTGTGTTGCACTGAACACGTGTAACCTTGTTACATGTTAGAATTGGATAAGTGTGACATTATAAAGTGCTATTTCTACACTTGTAATGTAAATTTAATTTTGTTGTTGGTACATAACTGTTGGATATTCACTTGGATTTCTTACCTGGGGAGGGGGGGATGCTTTGGTCGTCGGAGACCATTTAGCCATTAGGATGTTATAGTTTTGCTTGCTTTAATGTTCTTTTGGAGGGTGCATGAGAGAAATGGTTGAAATGATGCTTAAATGGGGTCCCTACTCCCAGGGGCGGGCGGCTCAGCGGGTAATGCCTCCATGCCATGGCACTACCATTATAAAGGAAAGAAATACGTATTTTAATTTGTTTATATAGGTACCCCAAATGCAGCCATTCCTACTATTCTTCGAGGCGCTTATAATCTATTTACTGTAAAAATAAAGTAGACATGAGCAGAAACACGTGGCGGAAGTGAACCTCATTGGGTGGTGCATTTTATTACTCCATATTCTTCCACATTATAGCTCCACAGTTTATTAATTTTATTACTTTACCTGCTTTCAATAAACCTCTCAAGTTGTTTGAATAATATAGAATATAACATTTTAATGTAATATAGTATAATGTAATATTAAATAATATTAATCATCAATGTGGAATCGAAAAGTGAATATTGTGAATCGGAGACCTCTGAATTGCAAGAATAAATTGAGCCGCGTTTGGATTCAGATTAATATTTGTAAGTAGCTTCGTTTTGTTTCTTTATGTACATAGCTGATGTAGGATTTTATGTTTTTCGTAACTTAATTACAGAAATATTGAGTACTCTTTCTCACTATTTGATATATGTATGATTAATGCAAAAACGATGGCTCTCAGATGCTCAACAATGCAATGACTGATGTAACAACAAAGAAATCAGTTAAATTCAAGCTATTTGAACGAGGCGAAATTGTGCGGTGACAATATTATGATTGTTGTTTGCGTGACCTTGAAACCTGTAATTATACTAAAATCTCAGTATCGAATTTTGGGTGAACTGCAATACCCTCCCTACCTATGTAGGTGCGTAGTAGAGAAAGTAAAAATTGGGAAAAAAAAAAAAAAAAAAAAAAAAGGCTCACGTCCGTACCTGAGTGTGAATCGCACAATTCAAAAACGAAATGTTGAATACATATCAAACTTGATATTTAAGATCACTATGCCCCAATCATGCGACACGAAGATTTTCAAGAAAATCCTCCCACTCCAAGCTACTGTGACACCGGGCACGGCGCACAACAAAGGACGGTTGGGGCTGAGCTACTTCACAACAGATACCAGCGCCACAAGGTGAGGCTGCCTCGCACGGCTATTTGTGTGGCAGTGAGTGCGAGACAGATGTGTCGTCAAAGGTACGCCACGTCGAAGTGAATAAGTCTTAGTGTTGAATTATTGTATCGTCAGAGTTACTGTATGAGAGAGAAAGAAAGTGAAAAGACAGTGAAAGGGCTGAGTCAAGGTTACGAGAAGAAAATAGTTGGGTAATATAATGAAAGATTGTAGACTGCGTTGACGCAAGTAGAAGATAACTCTGTTTTTGTGCAAAAGTTTAGAAGAAAATAAAGTGACAGAAAAGTAACTGGGCTGGAATTTTGTCGTTTTTGTCACACTACCCTTAACATGGGAAACGTTTCGTTATTTATGACTTTTCTTAATAATCGCTCCAACGATTCTGATTACAATGCCATATACCTATTCAAGATATTTACATGAGAAATAAAACACCTGACTTGAATTTTCTGCGAATAGCTTGCTAAGTCCTCTCTATTCCGAAGGGATTTTGTATAATGTTAAATTAGTAAACCATAAGAGATAGAGAAAATTGTACTACACATGAATGTAATTTCTTTAAGACATACACTGTTTTTCAGTATTTTTTGTGGCATAACTATTTCAGAGATAACCGCTGCTATTGCTTTGAAGTTTTTCAATACTTTGGTAAAGATTTTAAGTGGGCACCATTCAGTTGTTTCTTACGCTCTCATGGGAAGAGCATGGGATTTCAAGGCCAGCATATAGGATCCACTTTTAAACGTTTGACTGTCGCTTCGGTCTCATAGATCTCCCTTGCATTCACAACGAAATGTGAAATGAATTTTATTTTGCAAATGTTTATCTCGATTAACATAAAGCAGATATAATATATCTTGACCACACGGCTGGGGGGAAGGGCGTCGCTCGGCGGCGACCTATCCAAACCACCGGAGAGGCCTCACTGGCTCCCCTCCAGAGGGAACTGGGGAAAATGGGGGCTCCAGCGACCACCCTCTGACGGAGTCTAACCTAAGGATTTAGAATTTTAAATATCAAAATTTCATAGCTTGTGGAAATTTATTGATAAACCGTAAGAGACATACAAAATAGGGCTATGCAGAATATATGGGGCTTGCTAAAGCACGCAATTTATGTAAAATACGTTTTTTATGGCATTAACCATTTCCAAAATACTATTTCTTATTCATTTGAATTTTCAAATGGAAATACGGGAATACAGTAGACTTTAAGTGATAGTCAAACCTTTTAATAACACAGCTAGTCCTTATGTGACACTTTTATAATTCCGTTCTCTTTGCATGGTCAAGGGATAAGAAAAACGAGTAGCGAGTTATCATTTAAGAAAAATATAAGTAATAGGACATTCAATCATGTAACAAGAAATATATCTGAAGTGGTTCACTACATCCACGGCTGAAAAAGAAGTATCTGTAATATTGTGATTTAACAAGATGTCAAAATATAAACTTTAATTTAGAGATATTTCCAACGTCACGTTAACATTAAATTGTGACTAAATTAATTCGAATTAAAGTAAAATGCATTGCAGCATTCTTCACACAATGTTTGCGCTACAGTTATTAAAATAAAAAATAATGAACTATTTATATCCATTCGTCAAGAAGCTAGCTGGCTGCAAATATTTAACACAAATTATCTTTTTGGCGAAACGGTTCTTCATTGACAGTAAATGTATTGGACATATTTGTTGCACTCATCATGTAGAACCCCTGGTTAACGTACGGCCGAAGCTGTACCTTCTATCCGCATATACCAGGTGAGTCAGCCGCCCCTTGTATTTGGAAGGTAGGCCACCCATCAAAGGCCATATGCACTTTAGTCCAGTTTTGCATTTACTAAAACATATTGCTTCACGTTCTTAGAGAGAGGAATGCGCAAAATTCAGAGGGACAGCAGTTTAAGGGACAGAACGTACTCCTCGCTAAAGTACACCTCAAAAACATAGGACTCCTTTACTGAGAGCGTATTGCGGTTTCAACCGAGTTTACAACCCTTTTATCAAGAGTATATGTAGCAACATAATTCAGTAATGATGTAATATGATAAAATGGACCTATCATATGAGTACACTAGTAACACCAAATAAAAATAAAATGGTGGATTCTTGTGCTTAAAGCAGTGGTTGGCTGCCAAAAAATTAGGCAAAAATTAGGGACACGCCTCCTCCACCATGGAGCCGTACAGTCAAAACACTTAATATTGTATAACGGTTTATTTAAATTTATCTCAAATTACATTTCTTAATGGCCTTTTTTATTTTTATTTTTTTAAATTGTTGCATTTGTATCCCGCCTTTAACTGCAGAGATCATGTCGGCGGCCTTGCCTATTGATGGTGTTACACGTTTTTTAACGTTGGGTTTTTCTATCTTTGGGGGTTTTATTCTTTGAATTCACACATACACACATTCATACTTTCATTCATACTTCCAGACTCAGGGAAGGATGAGGAATAATCCTGGCTGGAGAAAAATTCCTGCCGGGAATCGAACCCGGGACCCCTAGCACAGCAGGCAGGTGCTCTACCAACTGCGCCACAGGGCCAGCCCCTTAATGGCCTTTGCCATTTAAATAATCATATTAAAACGCTCAGCGGATTAAAGGTGTCTCAAAAGGCTAAATCAAGAACGAAAACCCACGAAGTGGTAATGACCGAGGGCCTGGCATACAAGTCGTATTATTGAACTTGGAACGTGCTTTCAGTCAAGTCTTGAAATAGCTGAAGAGAGTTATGACTGTATCTTATGCGCTAATCCTCCCAGGAACACGGGTTCGCGTCTCGGCATTGTACAGCTTTTTTATGCTCATCAAAACTTGGAGACCGAATGTCAATAATCTAATTACAAATTACCTGAGAGTTTGGCACGTTATAACTGAAATCGCTTTTGGTTGTCTGCATTTCGTAACAGAACAGGTATAATGACTTCTGCCCCAATGGACTGGCATGATGTAGTTTGTTATTGTGAATGCCGACTCCCTTCATTTTCCACGCGTAATGCATGATATTTTGTGCCATTCTTTCACCATGTATTCAACAGATGACTACATTGGTATACTTTTGAGCTACAGAGAAGCAAGAGCCAATGCACAAGCAGCTCAGCATGTATAACGGGAGAGATATCCTAATAGGCAACAACAAGACCATAAAATGGAAATAAAACAATTTGAAGTTAAAATAATAACAGATTTTAACATAATAATTGTTCGACCAGTGTTATTTGTGAATATTACAGGTTAAAAAAATTAGCACATGCAGGGTAGTTGAAGTATATCTACACCAGACGGATTAGTTACGAATCATGCGCTCGTTCCAATTGAGCCACCTAGTGACGTGAGAGATAAACATTCAATTTAACATGTAGTATTCACTGGTCCCAATGAACATTTGCAGAGGTGCAAACATCGGCTGTCTAATTACCGGTATATTAAAAAGCGATGCTCTAACATCCATATTAGTGCCTACTAATTTCATCGAGTATGTCACCAAAGACATCCATGTTAAATGTTTGGGTAGAACCTAACATAGAAGCCGATGTTTTCATGCTAGAGTATAAAATGCGGACTGCACAAAACTAGAAAATAGGGCAGCTGACTCGCCTGGTATAGCAGGTAAAAATGATGAAGGCTGTTCAAGGTATCCCGCGAGTCACCCAGGACCGACCCAGACTGACAATATTAATATTTTACTGGCTTTTAGTGATCGGTGACAAATTAATTATGTAAACATTTGCCGAAAATACAAAATCTCCTATGAAAGTAGATCACATAGTTCTGCTTCATGAGGATTTCTTCAATTTTGTGAAACGCACGCTTTGATTGCTCGCATTTAGAGATAGACGTCCCAATTCATGATCCTAGAGAGAGCTGGGCTTGCTTTAGCAAAAGCAAAGAAATAAAGAAAGAAAGAACGAAGGAACGAAAATAAAGGAAAGAAAAATAAAGGCGGTGTGGATAATCGGAGGATGAAGTTTACGTGAAAGAAACATGCAAATTATTGTTACTAAGCGAACCAGTTTTTATCTGACCAGGCTCATCGCATCCACGCCTTTCTAAATTACTCCATGGGCTTACGCAACTAATTACATCTTGTGCTGTCACAGCGTGACTATTACGTTTTCTGAAATATTATTTGTGCTTCATTTCTCAATGGCTGTGAAATTGCATTGATGAAATACGGCCTAGTAAATACAAATTAGTTCGACAAATCAAAATGATAGGCACTTGCAGACAAAATATAGTATAGGACAGCTAAATTGAGAACAAAGTGTAATAAATGAAGCCAAGCCAAGGGCTGCCGACGCAGACACTTGAGGACTTTTCAAGGAATTGAGAAGAGAAAATATCGAGTGAAATGGCTCAGGTGGTAGCCTTGATGCCTTCCATTCAGAAGGTCACGGTTTCAAATCTCGTGTACTGGCAAATCTAATTGGGGATTTTCGTGGTTTTCATGGGTCGCCAGGTAAATATTGGAATGGATATTCAATAGGCGAATACGCAACTAACGCCATCTATCAACAAATTACCTAAGGTGGCTATGGAACTATTATATCTGTCGGTAACTTCCTCAAGTAGGTGTTGCAGGAAGGCGAATATAAGGTTTTACATACACCATTCATGCTACCCTCTGGTTCCCTAGGTCGCGGGTTCAAATCTGGCAGAGGGCGATGAATTTTTTTCGCGCGTAGAAATCCTTAGCATGGCCTCCTTCGGAGGGGAAGTACAGCCGGTGGTCCTGTGTCGTAGGTTTAGGGCAAGTAGAAGATCATCACGCCTGATAGAGAGGTCAGGCTTTCACACCCATAGAATGGGACGCTGAGAAATCTTTAGATATTCATATACTCTGCTTATTTAAAAATGATTCGAACGTTTGTATAATTTTTACACCTGTAGGATATCAATAGGCATAGCCATGATATGGAACTTTGTCGAGGAGAGTCAATAGAGATTAGAGATATAACATCACCGACGTTTATTTTCTATTTTCATGAACTTCAGGGGATTTTGGGTCTGTTATTATGGGTATTATGGGCCTTGTAACATTAGTTAAACCGCCCAGTTGTTATAGCTTTAAAACTTTTTTTTCATTTTTCTTATGTTTAAGTTAAATAAGTATATAGTGTTAATACAAGGTTTATCTAAAAAATTCTAGATTCCTTATATCATTGAGGTATCAGTTTTAGGTAAACAATTGTACAAGAAAACCTAAACAATTGAGTGAGTAGTAGCATAACGAAATGTACATCCAAATTCTTCCAATAATCAGAAAGTAAAACATTACATGAAAAGTAATTAGGAAATTCTACACTTCAAACTTGAAAACATTAATGTACCAGGTGAATTAGCTGAAACTATTTCTTCGTATCCATGCAATCCGCTGGTTATAATCTTACTTGAAAACATCGTTCCATTTGTCAAGCCAGAATTTGTCTTGTAGCCGCATTGTGTCAAATACAGTTAATCGTTCTTTAATTCATTTTGCAAGTGAATCTATTACAATTAGTCTTCATTCATCAGGAGATTTGGGCCGGGGCGGGGGGCGTTTATGTAGAATGTATACTCTAAAAAAAGTTGTTCAATTATTGTGTAGAAACCAGCTGAAGTCTCAGTGTAAGAGCATGTTGTTATCGCGAATATCTTTTGCCCCTTAAATCACTTAGTGAGATGTTAAGCCACCTCCTGTCTGTGCCCATATGTGAAGTGTAGAGTGTACGGTCAACATAGACTCAAGGCGCACCTCCTCCTTTGTGGGTTGTATCAATTCGAAGAAAAAAATAGGGACATATAATTCACCTGCTATGTAACATATTTGTACTCCACTTTTGACGTTTTATATTCTCATAGATTAATAAGTTTATCATCTGCAAGATCAGTTGGTTTCAAAAATCGATTTATAAGGAAACAATCTGATGTGTTACACGAATATGACCTTTTCTACTCATCTTGTACAAACTGTTCCTAAAACGCGTATTCTTAAAAACGCGTATTCTTCCAATTCCTGTTAATCGAGATAGACATTTTGTAGAAAGGGCTTTGTTAGTATTCTCTTGTGGGTACAATGGGACTAAGGAAATACAGTAGGCTTAAGCGATAGTCAAATACTTTAAGAACTGGTTGCTATTTGATATCTTTCAAATTCCGTTCTCTTTGTACACCAGGAACAAAAGAAAAAATGCCATACATTGTGTGCTTTAACGAGATCTACATTTTTATGCAGTAACATTTTGTCTATATCTTGCGGCTTACCAGTTATGCAAAGGTTATTCAAGCAAAGAGCAGTTCAGAGCCTATGCTTAGAAAACTCAAAATATAGTTACATTTCAGTTGTCATAAATATATCTTAAATAAGTATATTCCAGTTTAATCAAAATTGTTAGAGCCATTTTTGAAAAAATCCTACCTTTTTTTAAAAGTTTTCCATGTAAACGATAGTCTGGAATGAGGAAACATTTTTGAAAATCTTCGTGTCGCAATCTTGAAAGATGCTGAACTTAAGTACCAAGTTTGGTATTTAATCGAGTTTTTGTTTTTGAGTTATGCTATTCACAGACAGATATAAACAGACACAAAGACCTTTTTCTAAGTATGTTTCTTTTTGGATTCAAGATACTCTCAAAACATGTATTTCCAGGGAAATCTCGGCCCCGAAATGTTGGGTGGAATAGATTACTTACTGTAAGTGCGTAGCAAAGTAAAAAACAAACATCTTATGTTTTTCATTCAAATAACTTTCTCTATTCAAGTATATAGGTATATTAAATGAATGTATACTTGTCCTGTATGCGCTCCTAAACCGCTTGACCGATCACCTCGAAATTCGTTATGTACATGTATTTTTTCATGAACCAGAGTTTTATCCTATCCATTTTACTACACAACGTAACATTCACATAGTTTTCTCTACTCGCTTTTCTTTTAGGTCGTAAATTCACATATCCTTCCCTACTCGCCCTTAAACATACAATTCATACAATTTTCTATAACTGAAATAGAAATGCCACATATTAAATTCATATGGGTTTCTCTACTCACTTTTCTTTTACGAAACACGATCACATGTCTTTCGCCATTCAAAATACAATTCATACAGTTCTCTATGATTAAAATAGAAATGCGACACATTACATTCACATACACAACATACTGCCTACATTCACTTAACCCTTTAATTGCCGAGTTATTTCCCTAACAGCTGCAAATACTTGCATTCTACGTATTTAGGTTATGATAAATTTTATTGTACAACCTATTACATTGAGATGGTTTTCTCTACCTGCTTTTCTTTTACACAACGCATTCACCTGTACTTCTGTACTCCCTCTTCTAAAAACAATTCATACAGTTTGCTGTATTTTGAAGTAAAAAAAGCAATATATTACATTCACAATGTATTCTCAAATCACTTTTCTTTCATGAAACACAAACGCATTTCCTTCTATACTCTTCCTTTCTACAAACAACTCATAGAATTTTCTATATGATTGAAATAGAAATACAACGTATTACAATCACACGGCTTTCTCTACTCGCTTTTCCTTCTGTAGTATTTGTGATTGTATAATAATGCGTTTGCATAGTGTCTTCCCTGTGTTTTTATTTATTTTGTTTATTTTCTGTTCTTTATAGTATCCTAGAGTTTAACTGTTTATTTTATTTTTTTAAATTAATGTCCTCCAACATTGTGTCATATCGGACGAAATTAACTGTTTAAGTGTATTAGGTAACACTATTTTAAATTTTTCCAAAGAAACACAAGCCTAATGGACAAGTGCAACCTATGTCTACAGGTTGTAGGGGTAAATCGTTAAACCAGGGGCAAAGCCGGGTTTTTCAGCTAGTATTTTAATATAAATCATTAGAACAATTTTTTAGAAAATAAAATATATCTATCAACAATTTTGCCATGCAAAGGATAATTTGGGATCGGGAGGTTTTCGTAAAAATCGATGTGTTGTAACTCTGGAAAATGCTGAGGTCAAATGTCAAGTTTGGTATTTGACCAACTTTCCTTTTTGAGTTATAGTGTAACTCACACACACAGACACACACGCATACATGTACGCACATACCGCGTGCGCGGACCTTTTTCTAAAAAGATTGTTTTTAAAAGTTATTCAGTGAGTCTTATAATCTGTATTTGTGGTGAAAACTAGGTATCGAATTTTTGGGTGCAATGCGATACTTCGTCTATTTACTATCAGTGAGTAGTAGTGAGGGCAAACATATTTATGTAGAGCAAGCGCTTTAGATTAGAGATGTCATAGACCTGTATGTGAAATAAATGACTGACATCAAACATTTGTACATATGTCAGAAGATAAGACATTTCAAACCACCGAATACTGATGCCAGACATGCGGGCACTGTTTATGATGACAGCTGAATATGTCATTGTTCATTGATCATTTGATGTTAAAACAGTGTTAATATCTGTTAGAAAGTAGAGGAAGATCTCAGGTTACACATCTAGAGGAAAATATGCGTTGTAAAACTTTAAAAGGGAGATGAAAATTACCAGTTAATACACCTACTGCTGACCACTGGCAGTTTCTTTCACAGCGAGTCATTAAAATGATCGAGAATTAAGCAAAAATAATAATTTTGAGATCCACTGCATTATAAAGATCAATTTTTGTGTTACATTCACGTGATTTTCTCTACCCATTCAACAACTATATTTAGACAAGCTTACTCTTCTATCTCCTTAATGTTACTCGAGATAAACATTTGCATAAATGGTTTTATTAATGATTTACTTGTAGGTAAAATGGTAATATAGTAGGCTTAAGTGATAGTGAAATCTTTTTGGAGCTGGTCGCTATATGATGACTTTGAAATTTCATTTTTTCTACCTTTAATATCTAGGTCATCGGCAGCTTTGCCTTCGGAACAATTACTTATGACAATGTTCACACGTTTACTGTTGGTGTTAATCTTTGAGTTCCTTTATATTCACGCTATTTTTCATACTTCCACACTGTAAGGGGGGTGGGCAATAATCACAGCTACAGAGAAATTCCTACTTTCTAACCGGAAATCGAACACGGGACCTCTGGGTTTGGAATTACATTGTCTTTGCATGCCCGAAAAAAAAAAAAAAAAATAACGACTTGAAAAGTAAAAGTACAGGAAAATTCAAACCAATAATAAGGAGTATCTCAGAAATGGTTAACTCCACAAAAAATTATTTGATATAAATTGTGTGCTTTAACATGATCTACATTTTTTTTTGTAGTAAGACTTTGTCTCTTACGGTTTGCCAGTTATGCAAACGTTCTTAAGAATGAAGAGGATTTCAGAATCTATTCTTGGAACATTCAAGACATACATTCATTTCTCATGAAAATATCTTTAGCACGTGGAATTTTAGGCAGAATTGTTAAAGTGATTTTTGAGAAATGAAAAAATTATTAACGTTTTGGTGGGGTATTTTCTAAAATCTTTATGCTGTATTTTTGGAAGGTGACTAGTTTAAGCTACGCTGTTCATACAGACATGGGACCTTTTTCTAAAGTGCTTTATAGGGGGCTCGGGACTTCAAAATATGTATTTTCCAGTGAAATCTCGATATCTAATATTGACTGGAATACAATACTTCCTCTACTTACTGTAGGTAAATGGAGAAAATAAAACGATTTTTTATGAATAATTCGTCTAATGTTTACGGGATGGGTAATCTCTGAAACTATTGAAGCGATTTTGATAATAATTCTTGTGCCACTGTAAAGCCTGTTCTTCCCGACGGACGTTAGACTAAAAGGCAACTTCGAAGTTCAGTTCTTAAATCACTAAACGACCAGAAAACGGTATATACGAGTATATTGGTATACAAACGTGCTGGAGTTATAAAAGAACATACAAAAATGACTGACTTTCGTTGAGAATAATATAGAGTAATTATTTTTTCCTTGAGAATGCCGTATAATAGAAAGTAGCTGTTACTCCATAGAAAATACGTGCAAAAATTACACAGAAGTCGCATGCGAAGCAATGTGCATAAATGGTTCCGCTTTAGCAACTGAGAAAACAGAAAGCAGGAAAAAAAAATAGTCGAATCTGCTTATAAGTGCTGTGATATGTACGCAATATTTAAATAAAAACCATTAAATTGTATAAGAATTTTTGTTTGTTTTATTTCTTCTGTATGTTATACGGGAGCACATTAGTAATGTACCTATGTGAACAAATATATAAAGAGAGAAAATCATGTCCGGCGTTGCATCAGAAGTCAGTCAATCTATGCTTTATAACACTGAAGATTATTTAGCTTGGCTTTTACAGACCATGAGCCATTTCCAAAATGTTTTACGGCGTAAGATATTTTAGTACATGGGAATGGAGATTTAGGGGAAAACTGTGGATAACTCGAGACCAAAGAGAAGGTATATGAGCTTGAAACTTCATATACTCTGGTTTGTCTGAAATTACTCGTTCATTCAATGCTAAAAGATACTTATGATATATACCTCGTTTCGAAACTTAGAAACCTCGGGAGGAGGTTAAGGGAATGACAAATATAATGCTCACGCATTCCTCCTCCTCATTTGGGTAAATATCGGAGCTTTTCCTAGATTGTTAGGAAAATTATGAGACTTTGCAAGACTACAATTATAAGGGGTAAAAAGAAGGATTTACTACAAATTTGTCTAGTTCATTGCACAGTAATTTTATAAATAATACGGAAAAACTAAAATTAATATGACGGTCATTGGAGGTTTAGAGTGCCACCTGTGCAGCACTTGTTAAGAGTGAACTATATAACCTCTGTATCATATGCCACGTTGAATATTTTCAAACAAGCGTTTTCCTTAATGAAGAGGTTACGAACCCCAACACTTTTAAGTTATATTAATTATTTATTTAATATGTTTCAGTTTTATCAGACTTCTAAGTTAAAATCCGTGCAAATTGTTAAAAGCATTTTATAAAAGCGAAATTTAGTGTTCGGTAGCAAATATTAAGGGTCCGAACTATTTTTACTGTTAAATTTAAAGAGACATACTTCATGGGTTACCATGGATCCCTTAGTAAAACGAGGCCACTCGATAATGGTGGCAACGCCGTGTAAATAATGACAGAAATACTTTGCGCACCAAAACACTTTATATCACTGTTTTAGTTCCAAATTATGTGGCATTTAGGTGATGTGGCCCTACAATGTTGCACCTATTAATCCGAATTGGATTAAAAGACAAATGGCAGGTTACCCTTAGTTATATGGATGCTGAACTTTTCTGAGGACTCGTTAATTTTCAGTCTTCTGTGCATCATCTCTGTAGACTATGATATAAGTAATAATAAACTATAAACATTCTTTATTGTGTATAACGTAAAATTATCTACAAATGATAAGGGATATTCCAAGACAGTTAAAAGTGCATCATAATTATTATGATCATAGTCTGAAAAGTTACGAAATTTGAAAGGGTCATTCAGAAGAATAAATCGCAGAAAACATTAATAACATAGTGCACATAGCTCGCAAAACACAGGCGATCCTTGTCAAAATATAATAGGGACTATTTTTAAAGTAATCCATCAATTTATGTAAACGCAGATAAAATCTAAGAACATTTATCACAATCTGCCGCATTTTGAACTAATTCTTCTTTTTTAACTTGAAGCTACAACGAGACATCTTTTCACCTTTAAAACCTTAAAAGTGGCCATGTCCAGGAAAAAGAGGACGCCTTACAATCTTCGGTTTAAAATTTGCAAACCTACTCGTTAGCATGGATTTCGTATTTTCGAACCACATAGAAAAAGATGTTGGTATTCATGGATTAGAATTTCACTTGGGAATAGACAAACAATTTTGAGGCAAAGATAAGTGACGTACCTGGAAAATAAGGTTGCTTGTAATCATGTTGTAGATATCCAGTGCAGGCAACACTGTTATGCTCGCTGGATGATCCTTCCCTTATATAACATGGGGTCCACCTCCCACATACATGCGGGCACAATTTTGCACCTGATCCCTCCCTATCCAGCTCTCTTTTACCATTGAGGAGCGTTGAACCGCGCAAATTCCTTCATGTTCCAATTTACCCAAGGCTATCTCGGCCATTTTCTGTTGCAACAATGAAGATTGAATCATAAGCAACACACTCCTCAGTTCTCTGTCTTGGGTAGGTATATCCTTAGGCGCCGTTACGTTGGAGTTATGGGTCGTTTCAGCCATCATTGGACCTCTAATAGAGAAGATCATTTCTGGAATATAAATGCGTTGTAATTTCATGCGCTGGTAGATTTCAAGCTCAGTTTCGCTTTGGGAACGAAACTGAGCAATTTATTTAAGAAGATTATTCCGAATATAGCTACTCAATGCAGTATATCAGAATGTATATTGGATATAAATCAACCAGAACCACATTTCGTCGACACATCACTTCCTAAATGTGCGAATCTCCTTTTGTTGAGCCTAGTCAAGTTGGGGAATTTCTTTTTGTATTACTCTTGGTTGGCCATTATGCAAGATTAGGAGAAATTCGTTGTGGTTAAAATCTAATTGTAAGAATATAATTTTGAGCTTAGATGTGTTGTCATTTTCTTTGGTTGACATTAACTCGATACTACACGACAGCTTTTTTTGCTTTCTCTAGCACGTGCATAGTAAGTAGACAAGGTATTCCATTCCACTCAAAAACGTAGGTATTTAAGTTCAGCAGCTTCCAAGAATGTGACATGAAGATTTTGAAGAAAATCCCCTCACCCAGACAACTCTTTATATGGCAGGTTTTTCGACATTTTTAATTTTCTCAAAAATGGCTGTAACGATTTTTATTAAAATTTTTTAAAGATATTTTTATGAAAACTGAAATTGTGATGATTTCGTGAGAATGCTATCAAAAGTCTTCTTCTTTCTGGGTGACGTTTGAATAACTAAACCGTAAGAGATAAACAAAATCTTTCTGTACAAAAAATGTAGATCTCGTTAAGGCACAGAATTTATGTCAAATACATTTTTTTGTGGAGTGAACCATTTCCGAGATATTCCTTACTATTTGTTTGAAGTTTCCAATTTTCTCAAACGGAAAGTCATTTGTTTTTATACCCTGACCATGTAAAAAGAGTGGAATGTCAAAGCTATCACATAGTAACCAGTTTTTAAAACATTTGAATATCGCTTAAACCTACTGTATTCTCCCATTGTGCTCACAAGGAAATTACACACTCATACACACATATAAGGCAGTGTATGTGTGTGTATTTTTTAAAGGCTTCTAAACCGTTGCACCGATTTTCACCAAACTTGGCACAGATAGCAAGACGGAAATTAGTGTCTAGCTTAGAATTCGGATTTTCACTTCATTTCACACACTTAATTATTTACTTTTGCACAATGATTGCAAAACCTCGCCAAGACCGTCTATGCACTTATCAATAATATAGTTTGACCACTATATCGTTTTGGAAAGGGTAGAGTGAGACTGAAAAATTGAATGCCATGACCGGGATTTGAACCACGGATCTATCGGTTACCGTACGGCTGCTCTAACCACTGAGCTTTCATGGCCAACGTGCCACCATGAGATTAAATTCAACTCACTCGCATTTAATGTCACATCGGCACATCAGCACTTTACAGAGCTGGACGCTAACATCCAATATTCAGCGCTGTCGAATAATAATAATAATAATAATAATAATAATAATAATAATAATAATAATAATAATAATAATAATAATAATAATAATAATAATAATAATAATAATAATAATAATAATAATAATAATAATAATAATAATAATAATAATAATAATAATAATAATAATAATAATAATAATAATAATAATAATAATAATAATAATAATAATAATAATAATAATAATAATAATAATAATAATAATAATAATAATAATAATAATAATAATAATAATAATAATAATAATAATAATAATAATAATAATAATAATAATAATAATAATAATAATAATAAATGATAACGATAACGACAACGACAAGGACGACAACAACAACAATAACAATAACAACAATAATAATAACAATAACAACAATAAAGTATAATATTTATCAGCTGAAACTTTAGCCTAGTTAGTCCATTGAAAGCGTACGCAGACCTTCATTGTAGCCTGCTTGTTTTTGGGTTACTTTTCCCATGAAAATGAATGAATGAATGGCATAGTTATGAGATGAGGGCAATACGGGTGTTAATTATAGCCCTTAATACCAAAATAAGTATAGTTAAAATAATTTCTGTGACGAAACGATGATAAGATTCTCTTTGTTCGTGGAAACTAGCTGTAAATGTAAAAGTCATCAGGGTCGGGTATCACGGTTTTAAGGAACAACAAACAATGTAAAGCACATGCTGTTTGTCGTCAAGCAGATATGGTCTTCAGTTACAGTTCAATCGTCGGTTTTAAGGAAAAACTACAAAAGACCTGATTACTCATTATTTCGTTTTTTAAATGCTCTTTTCATCTTCTCTTAGCTCGTCAATATTACACCAGAGGCAGAACTTTTATGGGAATGATTCAATGTGTCTATGATTAGGGAATGCTTTTCTGAAGTAGATAAGGTTCTGTAGTATTTACCTCACGTTCTTACTAAACATGGCACCACAGGCTATGTAATTACATTTGGGAAAGGAAGTTTGGGATAAAAATATTTCGGGCGTAAGTTTAGGTTATCTTGCTGGCATTTACCAGCTGTGTTGTGAGGACTGAAGGAAACTTGGACAAGCCTCAATCAGGGAGGATGGTCCTGGCGGGTTTGAACTCAGACGTCCTACACAAGGGTACCTACGTGTTTTAAGGGTACACCGAAGCAGAAAAGGTGATTCTCCAATGTATTGAAGTTAGAGGCTTAATTGTTTGCACAGCCATTTCCAGCGACTAAAGAGATGTGTGTACCAAGTTTCAGTCCAATATCTAATTACATTCTTGATATATTAATTTATATCAATTTTATTGGGTATAATCAAAATCTATCTCCTCCAAAAGATGTTGAACTACAAAGTTGATTTGTTTAAGATTATATCTCTTACTACCTTTGTAACAAATTAGGATTCATATAGTGAATAGTTTTTCTTACAAAAAGTTTAATACCACAAAGTATAAAATGTCATAAAACAGCAGATTATATTATTAATTATTTTTTAAAAAGATTATAACCAATATAAAATTCCAATCGGACAGTTTAGTAGCCATGTTTTGAACTATACTGGAGAAACGTTTTAGATTCCTAGCTGGATTTTTGTGGGAGAAGATAGATTTTGAATATGAAAAAATAACAGAACAATTGCTTCCGAGAAAAATTAGTTTAAAGTTTAGCTACACATTTCCTCATTAACCTCTATGCAAGTACATTTTTCCCCATCCGATTTTGTTCATCGATACACATAAGGTTGTACTGCCCTTTCTTTTCTGCATTCCAAAATAGAGTAATTCACTGTGTGATTTTAAAATATACCTAACATACAATGTTTACAAACACGTGGTTTGTTCATAGAAATTAAAGCAAAGCGTCTCTTGCCACAACTTAAGCTTTATTTTCGCCACAAATAAAATAAGTAATTTGATACACGACATATATAATAATATCAATAATAACAATATTATTACCGATAAACTTTGGGAGCTGATAACGTTATTTTAAACACCTTTTGTTAAGGAAAGTTTTTTTGTTTTTTTGGTGCTGCCGTGCTTCGTTTAAGCGCGCTAGACGAGTTAGTGTCATATATTACTCCCTCCCACCCAGTTTAAGTATTTACGGCAAAATCAACAATGCAACTTAGTATTGCATTTATCTTAGTAAGCACACAATATTAACTCAGTAATAAGTAACTTAGGCTTTAGATGCCATATAACGTTGTGAATTCCATTTTTTAAGTTTAAAATCTTAACGCTTATAAAATTTACATTTAAAACATCCACTGAGATAAATTAAATATTTAAACAATTGAATGTATTTTACGTCATGCATTAATAAGTTACATTCAATGATAAGTTGGTATGTTTATGGTTTAACGCATGTACAAAGAAAGAAAAAAGGAAAGAACAAATAATGTTTCTGTCTTTTTCTGTATAATGTACCTATATGGCTTCTATGTAAGTTCAATGCGCCACGTAGTTTACACTTTTCTTCACATTATAACAGTTTTAATGCATGCCAAGTACTTGTATTCCATGATTAGAAAAATAAAAACACTCCTTACTTTTGTTATATTGATTTATTAACTTTAGATACAAGATGTCGGCTCATCATATCCAGGCGGCGCCGCGGCCGAGCGGTTAGCGCGCTCGCCTACCACCTAGGCGGCCCGGGTTCGATCCTAGGGACCCGCATGTGGTATTCGTGGTGGACGAAGCGGGGTCAGGGCGGGTTTTCTCCGGGTGCTCCGGTTTCCTCCGCCATCTCATTCCACCGGTGCTCCATCTTCATTCCACGTATCATCAGTGTCACCGCCTGCGGTGCCGTAGTAGTAAAAGCGGGCGTTAAACACTACAACAACAATCATCATATCCAACTGTTATTTATTGCGTTGTTAACAATTCCACTCTATAAATATTCCACGACAATTCGAAAACGTAACTAATGTTTTTAACTTCTTTTTTCATTGGTACTCGTATATACTATGTTATTACAGAATTAATATAAACATCATGTTTCTTGATGTTCGCGTTATATTTATATCTGGTAAATTCGGTTTAGTTCGGCGTGTGCTTTCTGGATAAAGTGATTTATTCTAATACATAATCGTGAATTATAAGTAAAGTACGCCATTTTGTTATATTTGTATTTATATAATTCTTATATTTTCAATCCTACAATGGGCGGCGCCGTGGCCGAGCGGTTAGCTCGCTCGCCTACCACCTAGGCGGCCCGGGTTCGATCCCAGGGACCCGCATGTGGTATTCGTGGTGGACGAAGCGGCGTCAGGGCGGGTTTTCTCCGGGTGCTCCGGTTTCCCCCGCCATCTCATTCCACTGGTGCTCCATCTTCATGTATCATCAGTGTCACCGCCTGCAGTGCCGTAGTAGTAAAAGCGGGCGTTAAACACTACAACAACAATCCTACAATGAACATTATCATTATTTTATCTTGGTTTATATTATCTGCATTGTCAATATAAAAAAAATTCTTCATTTTGTGTTCCATTTCTATTCTCACGCTGCTTTCTGCTACATTATCATTTTTCACTTCCTTGTTTTCATCGGTTCCATTCAATAATTCTATTTCCACTCTCATGTCCTCAATTTCAGTTTTGAGATGTAATTTCATTCATATTATACTTTCTTACTTGAATTCTGAAAATAACGTACCAAAGTTACATTTCTGGCTCTCTTCATTGGATTTAATTTCAAATTTAATTTTTAACTCTAGATTGCTTGAGTTGGATTTTATTTCTAATTTTAATTCTAATTTAAGTGGTTTTCTAAGCTCTCTAGGTCCACTAATATACAGTGTATCCGTAAAAACACGATCATACTTTAAACTGGTATTAGGTCTCTTTGGATAACTAAAGCTGGTGACAATTCAAATAAAAGCTCAAATATTTCATATTTTTGTGCATGTCAACAATGGACAACTATGGTCGAGTCGATCGCGGGAACCAAACATAGAAACTAAACTAAATGCATTCATGGCTGTGATTGTGGATATAGGTTCATTGTTGGATATTTAGCAGACAGGTTACATGTGAATATTTGCTTTTAAATTGGGTTATTATTAAAGAAGTTTAAGCAGTTATGGCAAATCCATAAGAACATAATCGATGTGTTTTGGAATATCATGGCACGCAGTCTGGTGTAGGTTCAGCGTGCGTTTTGGCGAAGGTTTCAACATCAAGCTCCCACACACACATATGTGTGATTTTGTGGATTGTGGCTGCAGTCATCAAAGGAAAGGTCATTCAGGGAGACCATTTGTCAATACGGGCATTGTGGAAGAAGTGCACGAGGCATTTGTACTAGTCCTTAGAAGTCTGTCAGTAGAGCTGGTCAGCAACTAAACATACCACCATATCTAAGATCCTACTTTGATTGAAGCTTCACCCCTACAAACTACAACCATTGTATAAGGTGAAACCTGATCACCCTGCAAAACGATTACACTTCTATGAACATTTTTTCTTTCGAATGTTACCAATTTAATTTCAATACGATTATCCAAAGCGGCGTAATGCCAGTTTAAAGTAAGATAATATTTTTATGGACACACTGTATTATCCACCTTGGCTGATGTTATACCATTTTGTGATATCTGGATGCTATTTGAAATGTCCCTTTTAATACTCATAGATTATTCTGTTACGTTTTCTTGAATTATACTACTTAATTTAAGGATACGTTTTAATTATTTTTCTGATTCTGAGTAACAAATTTTCATCCATTTCAAGCAAATTAAAGTATTAATTAAGCTTACCTTCCCCTAGGTTAACGAGCCACTAATTAGTCGTACGATCTCAGTGCTATGCTCTTATTGTAAAAAGAAGTCGACATTTTCCGTGCTTATTGAAATAATTAGGCACATTTCACTAACAAGCAATTCCCGGATTTCCATAAATTAAAACTATAAATGACAAGAACAGATTGCCATCCTGTTTTAAATAGTCATAATTTCAGTATGGGCAAAGCTGGTTGAGAATATTCCTCTCAACCAAAAGAGCTCAACAAAATGATATATATCACACAGACGTTGCAATAAGTTATAAATATTTATGAGATTTGCATAAGGAAAAATCGTTACTTCAAGGTCAGTTTTCCTCACAAAGGACATGGTGCAACTTTCCATCATTTTACCTCATCTTGTCTAGAGGGGCATGTAATAAGGCAACGATATAGAAATTAATATCAGGCGTTTTAAAATCTTCTGCAAAACTGGTTTTCAGTCTTCGAGAATGTATAAATTGCATGTTTGTTAACATTCTCGTCCAACCCACTTATTTATACTATAGGGAGGGAGAGTGGGGGAGAGAGGGAGAGAGAGAGAGGAAGAGAGACAGGAAGAGAGAGAGAGAGAGAGAGAGAGAGAGAGAGAGAGAGAGAGAGAAAGAGACAGAAAGAGAGAGAGCTGTTGATCAAGGGTTCGAGACCTGCCTTAGGCATAGGATGTACTAAATTACTTATTAGATGTTTCTGTGTACTTCTATAGGCCAGCAGCAAGAATGACGAGATTTCTACAAGAAATGTCAGGGTTACAGGAAGAAAGGGGAATAGAAGGAGTGAAACTGAAAGGAATATGTAGTGCATCCTTCATTGGCTGGAGTAGAATTCGTTACTATCCCGTTTCCATCCAGTAGCAATCGATTCATATCTGACTTTAGCCAATCAGAGGCATCACAATACTTTCCCCACGTGGAGTAAATCACGTGACAGGAACTGATTCCGTTTTAACAACTTAGTTGCGATGTCGGAGCTCGGGTATCTCACTCACCTGCACCCTTTGGATTTTGATTTATGATTTAAATGATATTTATTGCCTGGGAATTTCCTGCAACTACGTCTTGTTTATTCGATATTCGTTTTTGACTATGCTGTCCACGTTGTGTTGCTATATCTCCGAAATGGTTCACTGTACCAAAAAAAAAAAAAAAATGGGCATAAATTTTGTGTTCTAACAATATCTACATATTAGTATAGTAAGATTTAGTCTATCTCTTAGGGTTTAGGAGTTATGCAAAAGTCATCAAGGGTAAACAGAGCTACATGTAATATACCCAGAAAATTCAAAATATACATTTTATTTGTCATAAAAATATCTTATACAGATGGCATTTTAAGAGAAATCGGTGGTGCCATTTTTGAGAATATCAAACTTTTTAAAACATTTTACATGTAAGAGGTAGTTTAGAGTGGAGGAATTTTCTTAAAAATTCTCGTGTTGCATCCTTGAAAGATACCAACTGTGGTTTTTAACCGACTTTTCGTTTTTGAATTATGCTATTCACAGACACACACACACGCGCGCGCGGGCGGGCGGGCGGCTATTTTGCTAAAAACGCTTATTTTTATTTAAGGGGCCTCAAAGTATATATCCGGTGAAATATCGACATCGAAATTTTGGGTGGAATGCAATACTTCCCCTATGCACTATACGTAGTAGAGAAAGTAAAAAGTGGAAGAAAGATACAGGCGGCAGATGTTTGGTATAAAATTCATTAGATTATTGTCACTTGGGGCCTTAGTGTATGCCAGTTCTTTATGCACACCCGAGAAATGAAAAGCTTGATTGAAAACTAAGCAGCACATGATTGTGCACATTGAACTGAGACGTCTTTCTGCCATGAGGAGGAGCAATCCGCCCAATGGCTGTCTTGCATGAGAAATGAGAGGTCAATATGGTCCTGCCAGTGTAGTGGGAGGGCGTCAGAAACCGATTAATAAAACGCATGTCTTCTAGACAGCAAACATTGACGTTCGTAGGTGGCAAAAGGGAATTATCATGAACAAATATATGAATATTTACGAATACTGAAATATTCATCTTATGATTCCTCCACCTCTTCTTCAAACATTGGAAAAATCCTTTGCTGTGCTCAGAGATGAATATCAACTTTTCAAATGCATTGCATCCTTTCCTATCTTTATTCTATGGTCAGCTAGAGAAAATGATTAAAAATCAAAATTAACACTTGTATTAGTTGTCCGCACTAAAAGCTACTTATCTTCTAAATAAACGAATATCTAAAAGAAGTAGCAAATTTTAAACCATTTCTAAAGGTGCTAAGAACTTCCACCTTGCAGTGAAATTAGCTGCTAAGTTAGTGACAACAAGCTTAATATCTTATGATACAGGGCTAATGTCCAAATGAAGAATAGCCGAGAGCGCTGCGTCGCTGCATGTGGAATTCAGAACTTCTAGCTGTCGGGTATTCGATCTTCGTCTTTCGCATGTTTATTTTCTGAAATACGAAATTAACAAACGTGTTTAATTCTCTACAGTTTTTTTTATCAGGAATGGAGAATCGGATGAAGGCACACTACTAGAAATTGAGTTGAGTTGATGAGGACATGGTAACATTTTGTAGTGCTTGGAAATAAACGACATGGCAGCCTTGCTAGGTGCAAAGGTTGCTTCACCCTCAAGTAATCTACAACTGTATTTTATTCTGTTTAATTAATCATTAATTGAATTATTCATTGGCATCCAGATCTTGTAACAATGCATTTTTATAACCATTAAAACAGTATTTTACACTATTAAACGCTTATATATTTTAACTTGGTAATGTCTACGAAATTTATGGAGATGGTTTTGAATACGTATATTTCAAGGGAAATGTTAATTTCGGGAGGAATTATTGACAATTGAGGTAGGCATGTCCCCTGTTTTATTTTCAGCAATTGCAATTAATATCTTATAAAGCATTCAGTTGTAAAACTGCAATCGTACTGCAGCATTCATAAGACGGCGGGAAAAGTTATAGCGCAATGCGGAATAAAAACACCCAAAGCAGAAGCTTTATCAGAAATATATTCCATTAGTTTGTGTAATTTTATATTTCGCACGGTCTATATAAATAATGATGTTCCCGATAAAAAAGACAAATGAAAAAGGGAAATAAGAAAGGCAACTTCAAATGCGCTTCGAACTAACGTTAGCCCAGCACTATTGATGTGAACGAACACACCTTTGCCAGTTCCGCTATAGCGAACACATGAACTTCGCCTCACTGATTAAGCTTACGTCTATAAGCCTAGCACCAAACACTGGAATAATGCTTAGTTCTGGTCTACAACTTAATAGAAACACAAAAAGAACACATTTTCTGCAGATGCACTGAAGTTGAATTTGCAATATTTGCCCGTTAATGTAGAAGGATTACTGAAATATTGCTTTTCAAAACTACGAGGTGAGTCCATGCCTGCCATGTTCTCTGAACAGCAAAGGAAGCATATGACTAATTTAATTCTCATACCATCTATGCAAGTACGCCTGAGAGTTAGGTGACCCTTCGCGCAGGTCTCACTGAAGTTGGGTATTTACTTTTGTGAAAGAGAGTACATTTGTGTAGTGCCTCACTGATATTGATACAACCTTAATCATTATGGCAACGTCAGATGAATGCAATACTTACTGCACCAATTTTAGCGACCTATAATGGTACTTATACACGTTGGGGAGCATTATAGATAGTGGTGTAATATGTATAGGATAGGAAACACGGCTATAACATGTTTATTATATTCCATTTAGATGCACGTGCCTTCTGTTAAACATGTTTGTTGTTCTTCGCATAGAAATGTGTAACACAAATGTAAACGAGAATATGCGCATTGCATAAATGATGCAGTTGAGCAACTTGAATCTTCCACATTCCAGATAACATTATCAGGAGCATCAAACGCATCCATTCAACTAACTGAATATGTGGCTTTCTTTCAGGCATGCTTGATCATGTTGAATATGGGGGCTCTGACTTATTATGAATTGTAAGTGCATGGAGGCTGGTGATAGCGTTACGACGGTGGAGCTCAATATCAATTTTGTCGTGTAAAACCGACATCCGAACGTATTCGTAAAGGTTTCAAAACAAGGCAAAGTGGACAAGCGTATTCTTGAATGAAGGCAGGATAATTGTCTCCCTCCCAATGTTGGAAAAAGATGCCTGATTCTGGATTCATTTTCACTCCATCAACAGGATTTGTTCTTAATTCAACATAAATACATGCAGGTAACAACCATTCCAACATTCCTTTTTACAATGGTGAAAAAAGTATGCATCTAACGGTTGAACAAGGGACGTTGCGCCAGGTGGAAATTCGTATAAATTTATACGAATGTGATATTCCAGACGCTGATTTCACTCCGACAATTTTGTCTCGTTCACCCATGCTAGAGAGGATGTGAATCTCATAATTAAATCCATATTTTTCGTCATTTAGAATTTCAGCTGCTGAATAATTAGCAGCGACAGTGTCCGTGAATTCAAGTGCAAATGCAATCACAGAATTCTCTATCTGTTCATGCGCTTGAGCATATTTGTGCGTTGCATACTACATATATTTGCTACTCACAATTTTGTGAAATGCCCTAAAGTTCCACATCCAGGTTGATCCAGCACTGAAATCTTTTATTGCAAGCGCTCTAGCTTTTGTGCATGCCCATCGCCTTACACCAACATCATGCACGGTCATGAACTTGGCCCTTGCCTCTTGAAAAGTAGACCAAAAGTACTGCGATATGACCTTGAGTTTCTCACGTTTTGCTCCCAGTTGTTCAAAATATTTCTGGTTAGTACCTGTACTTTACCATTTTGAAGTGTAAATAATTGTTTTCAATGACCAGCCTTTATTTTGTGCTACAATTACCTTCATTACAATTGAAATGAACATGGTCATGAACTATATCATCAGTAAAAGGCTCATAATTTGGTTGACATGAGTAATTTCCTCGGAAGACATTTGCACCACTTCTTTATTCTTCAGGATGTTAGTGGTAGTGATATCTTCAAGTTTCTTGAGCAAACCGAAGATAGTGTTTACAATGTTTCTTTCCTCATGTACTTCAAGTGATGTAGACGTAATTAAATCTAGTGCAGAACCTCTAAAGCCTTGTTTGCGTCATTTCTCAATTGTGCACGATACAATCACAAGTACAAAATGTCCACTTGCAGTTCAATATATCACTCACACAGATATACTGTAGTATCGGAATGTTGTTCTCTTGCACTGGCAAGGCATCATGCTGCCGCGCGCACGGATTACCTGCAACTGAGATTCTGTTACGAATTAGGCAGCTAAAATGTGTCTTACTGTCATCTAGTGGATCGGTTATGGCAGTGAGACACTTCACGAATGTACCTTGTTAGGCGTAAGTTACGTCCTGTTCTGTACCACAGTACATTTAGTACAAGTTGTATAACATATTGGTCTTTGTAGGATGTTATAAAACCGGCAGATTTAAATAACTGTAGAATTCAGAAGAAAATTCCCTCGAATAACAATGCCAGTTTTGGTTCGAGGGGGAATCCCGATGACGGTTCCTTCCCTCATCCACTACCTATGAACCCGCTGTATTCCTGCAGCAGTCGGTATCTATAGAATGTATCTCATTTATTTATTAATATCGCAACTTGTTAATAAACATTTAGAACTTTTCACTGCAACCCAACCACCAATACATCATAGACAGTTTTTTTTCTAGTTATGCGTTCTTTCTACTTCGAATCTATCTTGTAGTTACCTATATAGCAATTGTGAATTTCATTTTGTTATCTTTAGTGCCTTTTTAGTGTAATTCTATTTAGTGTTTATTAATGGTCCAGAATATTCTTCCTCACCGTCAATGAAATCATTAGATGCGTCATTTATCTTTGGTGATACATTATTGCAGTCCACTACACTATTCACACATTGGCGAACATGTCAATCCGGCCTTGCGACACCCAGAACTATTCCCAGCAACAGGACACAATATAAAACATTCTGTATGGTGCAAAATCATTAAACGTTGTGATTGGTTGCAAACTTTTCCTCTCCTCTCCATTTTGTAGTACTGATTCCATATTCCAACTAGTATCCCGTTTCAGTTGGTGACAAACTATTCCCAAGTCACGTCTGTACATAGGTATATCCTCGATGCTTCCTCACGTGTCTGTGTTGTCGGAGGCAATATTTTGGCAAGGTCGAAATTATACCTCTATGATCCAACAGGATTTCATCATTTAAGTTTGCATACCGACTCATTCCATATAAACTGGGAATAAAGCTTTCTTCACAGTTTAGCACTTTTGACGTAGACACATTAACTTTTGTAAAGAATAAAGTCTGATTTGCTCATTCTTTCGAAGTTTTAAAACTATCTATAGACTTAAAATTCTCTATTTTGTACAAACAATATGTGGTGTCACAGTGACTACATGTGCGAAAAGATGAGCTCTTCTCTTTTCGCAGTGCTAGTCAACCAGTGACTCAACTTTGATCCGGTATTTGCTACTTCTCGGTTTGCAAACGTCACTTTCTTGTTTTGTGGAGTAAAAGTCACTAATATGACTAATAAATCTGCGTCGGAGCCACCTACAACCTTCGGGCAACAAATGGCAACGTTTACTGCTTCGATATCAGCATTAAAGCCCCTTTTTCACATTTTCAAAAGGTTGGCTTTGTTTTCCTTATTACCGAAGAAGCTTTTATTTTCAGAAGTAAAACATTTCGTGTTGGCTTCCAACTGAATATCACACTAGGTTCTCTTTGCTACTCCCCTCTTTTGTTTATTTATTGTGATGCAACACACCAGATACCATCAAATACTACAAGTGTATTTTGACAATAGAAAATTATAACACAGTCAGAACAAATCTTACTATTTAACCGTAGATTGGGCAACTTTGCCAACTTACAGAATGCATCAGGAATCCGCCATTAAACACACATGTACCGTCCTTCAAACCCGGCGGGGGCGATGGATTTTTTTCAGGCATAACAATTCTGAGTATGACTTCCATCGGAAGGGAAGTATTGCAGGTGGTCCCATGTTATAGATTTACGGCACGTAAAAGAACCTCATGCCTGATAAAGGGATCTCTGAGCAGAATTAAGTGGTCTTGCATGCCCAATATAGAATTAAACGCTGAGAACCATTTTAGTGTACTGTCGTTGAGTGAGTTCTACAGAATTTCAATTGAAGAAGCGTCACCCTATCCTTTAGTTTATCAATCACCGATTTGAACATTTCAGAATTGTTTGCATATTACACTGCTGCTTCCAACCATGTCCCCCAACTAGTAACTATGGGTCTAACTGGAAGTGCAAGATCTGCATTTTTGGTTCTCAAGAAATCAATTTTGGTTGGCACTTTCACAGACACCTTTTTACTTTCTCTACTGACAAGTAGGGGAAGTATTGTATTCCGCCCAAAAATTTGATGTCGAGATTTCACCGGAAATATGTTTTGAGGCCCCCTGAATCCAAAAAAAGCATTTTTAGAAAAAGGTCCGTGTGTGTGTGTGTGTGTGTGTATGTGTGTGTGTGTGTGTGTGTGTGTGTGTGTGTGTGTGTGTGTGTGTGTGTGTGTGTGTGTGTGTCCACTGTCTGTGGACAGTGTAACTCAAAAACGAAAAGTCGGTTAAAAACTAAATTTGGTACTTAAGTTTAATGTCTTTCAAGGATGCGGCACGAAGATTTTGAAGAAAATAGCCCCACCCTAAATTACCATTTACATGGACAATTTTTCGAAGATTTTGATTTTCTTGAAAATAGCTCTAACGATTTTGATTAAAGTGTCATACGTTTGAGATATTTTTATGACAAATGAAATGTATATCTTGAATTTTCTGGATATAGCCCCTGTAGCTGTATTTACTCTGGACGACTTTTGCATAACTGGTAAACCGTTAGAGATAGACCAAATCATACTGTACAAAAATGTAGATCTTGCTAAAATACACAATTTATGTTCAAATAAATTTTTTGTAGGGTGTACCATTTCGGAGATATTCCTTGTTATGTGTGCAAGTTTCGGAAAACTTAAAAAACTTTCGTGAAATGGAACATCGTTCATTTTTTATGTGTTAAGCGTGCAAAGAGAACGGGATCTCAAAGCTATAAAAGATTTGACTGCCGCACAAAGCCTACTGTGTTATAATATTCCCCTTGCACCTACAAGGAAATAAGCAATAAGATAATTTGTACAAATGCTTATCTTAACTAACACGAAGAAGATATAGGAATAACAATTTGTAAGAATGGTTAGTTCAGGAGTAGAGAAAGTCATGTGAGTGCAACACATCAGATTTTTTCCATTTGAGATCAATTTGTCCACTCTAGCATACAATGTACGTGTTTGCTCACACACTGTGTAAACCATGCACTATACAAGTTACATGTACCATGTGTGGGAGGTTTACAGGTTGCCTTCTTCATATATGGAGCAGCATCCCTAAGTAAGAGTAAAACGTTATTAAATTTCGCCCCATTTTGTCATAACAACTGTAGAGATTCAGTGAGTAAGAGAGCCGTTGTTACATGATTCGATGCTGATATTTCTCTACATGCTAATAGAAAACACCGCTTGGCAACTGTTTCATCATTTTGTAGTACACTTACCACAACATTTTCCGGTTTTCCTACCACTAGAATCTGATGATTCGTCAGTGTTTACCCATTTTTTAAATTTCACACTCTGCTCTTATCTTTCGTAGCATTTCTTCATAGTAGGCAGGCACACACAATTTTCTTAATGTTGATTCTTCTGGTGTTTCAAAATTTGTGTATTTCGTAAGAAAATTTCTTAGCTCAGTTTATATAAAGGAATACCCCACGAAAGAAATTTTTTTTCATTAATCTGCGTAATGGAAATTAATTGTTTTTCGACGCAATAGTCGTGTGTAGGACAAGGTTGGAAAGAGTAGGATGAGACTGAACAATTCAAATCCCGGCTATGGCATTACATTTTTCAATCTCATTCTACTCTTTCAAATCTGCATAATATTCTGGACTTTTTGAAACTAGAGTATGTGAAGAGGTATCTGTTTTACCTAAAAGAACTTGTCTAGAAATTGTATGTGAAGTGGCCATTCTATGTTTACTACCTGCTGAATGCTGCAAGATTTGAGATCACTGGTCTGCATTTACTAATTTCCCACATTTTGGACAGATTAGAACTATTCCATCACTTATACATATGCCACGAAATTCAACAACATATTGTTGCAAACGAGAGTGAACTCTTTACTTTTGGTATTATATCACCAATATCTTCACTTAAGTAACCTCACTGTACAAATGTTCAGGACAATGAAGATTGTTGTGTACATTGAGTCAACCGTCCACATCATAAACAAGGGATTCCCCTTTCAGCACGTGCAGTGGGGGTCACTCACTACTCAGTACATTTACGAATCAAGTTCATTCAAATTGTGTTGTCATAATATGGCAATGCACGAGATTTTTTGCTAAATTTAAAAATTACAGTAAACCAAAGTGACAAATTATGTGCTATTATTAAGATTATTTAAAATATTTATTTGCATCAAATGTTACAAACGTATGTGTTTTTACGTGAATTAGAATTTTGTATATCACTGAAGTGTGCTGTTTTGAGAACTTCTGAAAAAAAGTATTTACATACAAATCCACTACCTAGTGATTATAAAATATGAAAAATAAAATTAAAATAGAAACGCAATGGGGTATTAATGTTCATTCTAACTGGCATATCACTAGACTTATTGTACTTTAAAGTTTAAGGTGACCTTTGGAAGCACGTATACGCCGATCACTATTTCATTTAATTTTACTACACTCGAACCAGTTTTTACTTGATCTCAAATCGGTTTTTCTTTCATTTGGACCAGCATGGGTGGAAAGATTGCCATTAATCCTCTAGCAGCGTTCTTCACTAAAAAGTTAAGTGGTGAATAATATTTAGGCCAAGTATCAAGGTATATTACATCGTGACGAAAGCAAGAGATATGAAAACTCGACATTAGAATTTTGAGCTGACCACTCCCTTCTCAGTGGCTGCAGTTTGTTCTGCAGGTTTCCAATATACGATTGATTCATGTTTATAATATTAGCAGGGGTTCCGAATTGTGTAATGGCATAACGTTTGTGATTAATGGAGTGCACTTTTATGGTAGAACGGGCTCCACTTGTATCCTTGACTCCTTTAAATAATGTCTGTATACGCCTCTGCCTTCCTAAACGTTTATGAGATTGAAATCAAAACATTTGTTTCAAAATGGTCATCAAGATAACTGTCCCAGACGTCTAAAATTTGCTGTAAACGCTTTAAGATTATGATCAGAATATTTATTCTCAACTTAGTTTATCACTTCACTAATGGCGTTATTTCAGATTTGTTGAACTTGGATTACTTGGGCTATCAGTAATGTTATAACTTGCTATTTGTCCGTTAATCAATCATGTGCCTCAGAAATTGTTTATCTATTTTATAAAAGTGCTAAAATCATAATAAACTGTAAGGTGTTTGACGATTTGAGAGTAGAAAATGTATTTTGGCTAATAGATTCATTTAACACCATAAAATATTTAGGGAGTGAATTACAATTCTTGGGAAAAGAAAAAGGAAAATAGAAATAAAGGGGAATAAGACTAAAATGAAATAAGGTAAAACGTAACATAAAAACATCACATCTTGTTGAAGATAAAATTCACACTCAGTTAATTCAAAAATAAATTTCTATAGGTTTGGATAATGGAATTCTAAAACAAGAATATACATATAGGCTTCGTTTCTGGAGTGATGTTTTGTCTTTCTTCCTGCTTTGTAAAATGAATAAAATGATGCTTCTATGAATTGAATTTATTTATTTATTTAGTTGTCGACAAGTCATTCCAATGTTTGACACAGACAAGGTACAATAAAAGAATACATTTACTTCATTGCTTCAAAAGATTCGGTGAGTTATAGAAATAAGGCTCCAATAATAATCTTAACACAGTTTTTAAATGTAACATTCTTTCGTTGTTTAATATGTTTTGGTAAAGCGTTGTATAATTCCCAGTTCACCAAAGCTTGCTTTAGTTGCGGAATTTCTACTGAATTTAGATCTCAGGTCACCGTTCTGGTATTATATCAGGTGAGTCAGCTGCCTCCTGTTTTCCATTTTTGTGCAATCCGCATTTTATACTGTAACATGAAAACATCGGCTCCTATGCCAGGTTCTGCCCAAGTATTTAACATGGATGTCTTTGGTTACACGCTCGATGAAATTAGTAGCATCGGCTATTTATATATCTACTCGTGATTAGACAGCTGACGTTTGCACTTCTGCAAACGTTCATTGGGACCATTGAATGCTACATGTAAAACGGAATACTTATCTCTCACGTCACTAGGTAGCTCAGTTGGAACGAGCGCACGGTTTGTAAGTGATCCGTCTCGGGCAGATGTGGTTCGACTACCCTGCATGTGCCAACTTTTTTTAACGCTAATGTTCACAAATAACATTGGCTGAACAATTATTACATTAAAAGATGTTATTATTTTAATTTGTAATTGTTTTATTTCCATTTTATGGTATTGTTGTCTATTAGGATATCTCTCCCGGTATAGATGCTGAGCTGCTTGTGCATTGGCTCTTGCTTCTCTGTAGATCAAAAGCATATCAATATACCCATCTGTCGGGTACACGGTGAAGGAATGACCAAAATATCACACAACAGCTTACGCGTGGAGAATGAAGGGAGCCGGCATTTATAATAACACGTTGGACCATGCCAATCCAGTGGGGCAGAAGTCATTATACCTGTTCTATTACGAAATGCAGGCAACCAAAATCGATTTCAGTTATAACGTCCTAAACCCTCAGGTACTTTGTAATTATATTATTGGAATTCAGTCTCCAAGTTTTGATGAGCATAAAAAAACTGTACAATGCCGAGACGCGAACCCACGTTCTGCGAGGATTAGCGCATAAGATACAGTCATAACTCTCTTCAGCTATTTTGAGACTTGACTGAAAGCACGTTCCGAGTTCAATAATACGACTTGTATGACAGGTCCTTGGTCATTGTCACTTCGCGGATTTTCGTTCTTGATTTAGCCTTTTGAGACACCTTTTATCCGTTGCTGAGCGTTATAATATTATTATTATTATTATTATTATTATTATTATTATTATTATTATTATTATTATTATTATTATTATTATTATTATTATTATTATTATTATTATTATTATTATTATTATTATTATTATTTAAATGGCAAAAGCCATTAAGAAATCTTATTTGAGATGCACGAGATGTAGTTTACGCAAAAATTTAAATAAACCGTTATTCAATATTAAGTGTTTTGACTGTACGGCTCCATGGTGGATGAGGCGTGTCCCTAATTTTTGCCTAAGTTTTGGCAGCCAACCACTGCTTTAAGCACAAAAATCCACCATTTTATTTTTATTTGGTGTTATTAGTGTAATCATATGATAGATCCATTTTATCATATTACATCATTACTGAATTACGCTGCTACATATACTCTAATAAAAGGTTTGTAAAATCGGTTGGAAACCGCAATACGCTCTCAGTAGAAGAGTCCTATGTTTTTGAGGTGTACTTTAGCGAGGAGTACGTTCTGTCCCTTAAACTGCTCTCTCTCTGAATTTTGCGCATTCTTCTCTCTAAGAATGTCAAGTAATACGTTTTAGTACATGCAAAACTGACTAAAGCGCCCATGGCGTTTGATGGGTGGCCTACCTTCCAAAAACAAGGGACGGCTGACTCACCTGGTATAGCTGTACGGAGCTATTTACCTGATTGCTGCTTACCTTCTCCTTCACATGCGATATCAAACATTTCAGCGCATATAAAGAGATCGCGGTCAGTCTTAAACAGAGGTTGGCTATTGGTAAACAAGGCGAAAAAGTTACAAGGATTGTTAATTGTTAAGACATTGTACTCAACATTGGAAGACGAAATAGCTCAGTAACCAATTTATGTATTCTTAACGAAATAATGACTCAAATAATTTCACATACATAATATGTAGATACACTTCTGAATCAGCTGGTAATAGAGTGCTGCATGTCTAAAAGATTGCTTTTCTCATATCTTACATTGGACTATAATTTACTTTGGGAAAGGGAACGCCCTGTAATGCAAGTAAGAAGATGACTCAATTGCGCTTTACTTAAGCCTGTTATTTACATATTTAGTTATTAATTAATCATAATATAGTTTATTCGTTATTAATTAATTAATTAATTTTGCTTTTAAGTTTAAAATGTTTGAACCGGATTGGTCACATGGAGTGAATGATTGAATAAATCCAGGATCTATAGAACTTAAATCTTCGATCGGCTTTGCGGTTCACATTCGCGCCTCTGCGCGCAAGCCTATGGCTTCATTATCCTTAATAATAAAGTTCATAATAATTATAAATGGATATTTATAGCAGTGAGAATTACGAAGTTTGGATTCCCATCCATAAATGTTATTACTTTCTCTACTGGTAAGTAGAGGAAGTATTGTATTCCGCCCAAAGTTTCGATGTCGAAATTTCACTGGAAATATATGCTTTGAGACCCTGTGAATTAAAAAAAAAAAAGAAGAAGAAAAAAAAGATGTCCAGAAAAAGGTGCGTGCGTGTGTGTGTGTGTGTGTGTGTGTGTGTGTGTGTGTGTGTGTGTGTGTGTGTCTGCGTGTCTGTCAGTCTGTGGACAGTATAACTCAAAAACGAAAAGTCGTTTATCTCAACTAACAGGAAGAAGAGATAGGAATAAGGGTTTGTAAGAATGGTCAGTACAAGAGTAGAGAAAATCATGTGAGTACAACACATCAGATTTTTTTATATGTTAAGCGTGCAAAGAGAACTCGACCTCAAAGCTTTAAAAGATTTGACTATCACTCAATGCCTACTGTATTCCCATATTCCCCTTGTGCCTACAAGAAGATAAACAATAAGATAATTTCTGCAAATGTTTATCTCAACTAACATGAAGAAGATATAGGAATAAGAGTTTGTCAGAATGGTTAGTGCAAGAGTAGAGAAAGTCATGTGAGTGCAATACATCAGATATCTTGTCTTAGTGATGCTAAGAGAACCGAATTTCAAAGGCATCACATAGCGATTAGGTCTTTTAAAATTTGACTATCGCTTAAAGCTTACTGTATTCCCTTTGTACCTAGGAGAAAATTAGCAATAAAATAATTTCTGTAAAGTTTATCTCGATTAACATATGTAAATTATATAGAGCAATAAGCATTTGTAAAATTAGTTTGTATATGAATAAGGAGTCGTGTCAATGCAACACATCAGATTTTTATCTCTTAGGATGTACAAGACACTGGAACAAAATGCATTTTTTTCACAAGCTGTGTTAATGCTTTTCTAAAGCACTGCGCTTCATGTTTTATCCGCATTTCTTTGATGACCATTCTCACGTTTAATGTACTACCTGGTCCGTTTTATCAGTACGAGCGATTGACGAGGTATTCCTAATGTATTATCCGTGTCAGTTTTAACTTGAGTAGGAGTGAGACTCCTTAACTCAAAGGTATTGCTTGTAGCAGTGTACTCAGTGTATTCAGTTTGACATATCTTGATGGAAATTAATTAATGTGGCTATTACGGAGTAACTGATAGTCTAACAGGCATCAGGCTGAACCGGTAACAATACTTAACATTCTCGGAGCTATTACTGCGAATTTTATGTGAACTGCGAAACATTAAGAGACAAACAAAAATTTACTTCACAATAACCATATATCTAGATAAGAAACTTGTTTATGTCAAAGACGTTTGTCACATTAACTATTTCCTAAATATTCGCAGTTCTTCCTACAAATTTTCTCTAGTTCCAACCAGTACACAATGAATTAATGTTAAGTCGTTATTTCTTTCTTACTTTTTCTACCACGTAACTAGTACGTATAAGAAGGTATTGCATTCTAAGCAAATATTCGATATTGGGATTTCACGGAAATACACGTTTTGAGACTCCTTGAATCCAAAAGAAGAAGAAGAAGAAACGCATTTTATAACAATGCATGAACGGCAAATCCAAAAACGTAATGTCCATTAAGTACCATACTTGGTATTTAAGCGAGGTTCAGCATTTCTCAAGCATGTAAATCGGGATATTTTAAGAAAACAGTCTGAACTACATTTTACACGGCACATTTTTTGAAACCTTCTCTTTTCTCAAAATGGCTCAATTTTGATTAAGGTACTTACTTCTTCTGATTACCTTCCCCATTAAAGGGACTGACAACTGTATAGAATTTTAAGATAATAGACCAGAATGTCTTTTGGTTGTTACAGAACATGAGTTTAGGTATTGTTTTGCATTTGATATTCTGATATAGTTTTATTTAAATTATCACTTTTAAAATGTAACATTTAATGCCGCGCCTACACTTTTGTTGAAACGCGTGGACGGTGGAAAATATTGCTTTACAGGACTGAAAACAAATAGCACTGTGAGCTTTATCCGGTTTTCACTCTCAGTTCACCTTACTGCCACTTCACTAACGAGATGCACTTCAGTTCTCACTGTCCTGTCACTTTTCCTCGCGACATAATGGCGTAATGAAATACGCGCGAAGCAGCCTTTTCCTCTGCTTCGCTCGCTAGGGCGTCGAACAAAGACCTCTCTAATTTTTGCAGTAGGAGTACTGTAAATCACAACTGTTGCCAGGACCTCACTCGCAGAACCAACACTTTGTCGCATCAAGAGCAACTTGCTGGCTCACTTGTGAGCACCCTTGCACACAACTGCGAGAGCTCCTGGAAACTTCGTGAGCGGGGTAAAAGAAACTTTTAGTAGAATCACATAATCTCTCGGTAGCGCTTCTGGATTTGCTTCTGGGGAAGAGCGCTCCCCACCCTTATCTCTCGTTATCTCTTCAACTGGCCAGTCGCTCGGTGCCTTCTACACGATTAGCGAAGTTCATAGTTGCGTCACAGCACAGTATTAAACTAACTACTTTGCACTTGTCAACAATATAAATGCTATGATTTGCACTCGATGACGTTTTTGCTTATCTGTTACAACTTCTCACAAAGCTTTATGTTACTAATGAACCCAAGCAGGAAAACGTAAGTCTTGTTAAGGAGGTTTGTAGATACCATACGGCAGCTCAACCTGCGAATCTTAAACGTGTAACAACGACGATTTCCAAAAGCGCTAATGCTGCAGAAATAAATGTTAGACTTATATTCTATATTTAAATTAGCTCTACATTTTTCTGTGTAATAAGATTTCGTCTGTCTCTTATGGTTCACCAGTTACAAAGAATTGAGCAACATTTATCAGCATAAAGAAATTTCATAGGCTGCTCAGAAAAATTCTTAAAGATATACATTTATTAAGAAGGCAAATATTTTAAAAATAGGGTGTTTAAACAGATAAAGATATTTGGATAAAGAAAGAATGTTCATGTTCTGAATAATCACGGTATATTATGAAGTTTTAAAATATATAAATACGAAGTTTTACTCAATACAGTGACTCATACTGCTTATATTTGGTAGAAAACACACAACTACAAAATATTAGGTTTTGTTAGAGCTAATTAGATCAGTTATCATACAGATGACCGTAATGGCATAAGTTTTACATACCTTCTTAGCAGAGAAGCACCCAGGACCCTTTAGCTATTGGCTAACATGATTGAAGTGTAACTTAGGAATGAGTAAAATATAATAGAATACTTTCATTTCTTAATTTTAAAACTTCACATAAATGATCCATGAATTATCCTCTGGATGTAAATATTAACTTCAATTTTGAGAAAACTTTTGAAATTATTAATTAAATCAAACTATAAATTATTGATCCTCATTGTTTAACAGCTTTTATTCAGAATTTACTAAATAGAACATCTAAATATATTTTATTTGGATATATTTCTATGTTTTTCCTTTTGAGTTAGTGGAACATCTTTCAAGATATAATCCATCACTGTGGTAAATTCACTCAGTGACTTTAAACGAAAAGACGTCATCTAGTTTAAATAAGTAAAACAGAAATAAAAGTTTTGATTTTGACTATACCAAAGTAACATGCTTTTATGATTTTTGTATAATTAAGTAAGGTTTGATAGCTCCTCTTAGCCCCTCCCCCTGGGGCCTATGCTTCTTAGTACGTCTGTACTTGGAAATTGAATTCCGGGAGCTACCCCTTGTGCTGTGAATTAGATACTCATGCTGTCGGCAACACTAGGCTACGTTTCACCTAGAGTGGCTGTCTAGGATGGGCAAATGAAGTAGATCTAATCGCACATCCTCATCCTCTAGTAGGAGGCAGTCACGGGTCTTCACATGTACGTCCGCCCAGCATCCTCGAGAAATCAGCTCGTTTACAACTTTTCTGCGCATCCCACACCAAAGAGAGCCAGTTCTCTTGTCTTGCCCGGGGCTCGGGCGCATCCAATCTTAATGTTCCTCACTGTGGTGGGCACGGCAAACAAACTTAGCTACGTATGTACTATCTGCAGTTATTCTATATTCATGTTATGATACAGCATTTATGTGTGTATGTGTATGTGTATGTGTATGTGTATGTGTATGTGTATGTGTATGTGTATGTGTGAGTATGTGTATGTTGGGGGGGGGGGTTACATTTTAGCAACTACGACATAGCAACACAAAAGAGATCGCATCTACTGGTAACGACGATACGATACATATGCGATAGTAGCACCAACATATTTTTATAACGTTCAAGTAAGAACGTTTTGTATTTTCTTTGCATGTTGTAATCTAGATCATTAGCAGGGTATGTTAAATAATTATTAAGAGAAACAATTAAAATAAAAAAAAAACTATAATAGGAAAAGAAGAATTTCGATTATAAAGTGTAACAAGAGGACAAATAATTGAGCAGTTGTCTACCGTTAAATATTTGGGATCAAATATATCAGTAATTGATAGAAAGGCAGAAATGGAAGAACATATCAAACCATCAATCGACGTATAAAATACATTTCTGCGGAATATGACGAAGGATCTTAAATTACGACTACACATACAGAATGGTATTCAAACCCTCGTTAAAATATGCATGAGACATGGGTAGATAAAACCAAGGAAAAATCAAGAGTGTAGGCATCTCAAGTGAGATTCTTAAGGTTCTCATTGGGAGTTATTAGAAAACATTAACTCCGGAATTTAGATGTAAGAGAACAACTAGAGGAAGAAAACATTGTGAAATAAATTAAAAGATGTGAGAGCAAGTGGAACGATGACGTTAAGAGGATGGAACCTTCTAGATTGCCACGCAACCATTAGGATGAAGAGACATCGGACGACCCCGAAAGAGGTGGAGAGAGCAGTTCCATTAGCCTCGGAACAGGTCTAAAGGTCCAATCCATGTTCAAGAACAAGAACATTGTAGAAGAAGAGAAGAAGAAAATTGTACTCAGCTATCACTAGAAATCAGTCAGTTAACAATTACTAATTGTAACTCAGTTATAATTAACGACTGAGAAGTTTATTTTTCTCGATAGTTGCAGACTGTGTATTTTCCAGAACAGTTTACTTGATGTTCTCGGAGTGGAGAATCTTCACATTCACCAGCTTTAACTCTATTTCCTTGTATATCTTAAGCTCTGTTATATGAAAACAATGTAGGTTTTATTTTGATAATTAACTATCCAAAGATAATGTATAAAGGTTTAGAATGTCACATTCTGTGATTATCCAGAATATTTCTCAACCATTCCGACCGATGATTAGTTTTTCCAAGCTCAAAGGGTATTTCCAAACATTTCCAGAACTGAGAAGACTGTGACAGTGGGAGGTTAAGGAAGTTATACGTTCCGCCAGTGCTTCATATCCTTTGGGGCAATATCAGATTGTTAAGAATAGCCGAGGCTGTACGAAATTACACTTACAAAGGTTAAATAGGGAGGTTCTTTATAAAAGTCTTTCATATCATTGTAAAAAATAAAAAATGATAAATAAAATTAATTAAATCACCATTCGAATTTAGGAACCTATCCGGGCAACGTCGGACAGCTTTAATACGCGATTCATTTAACATGGCGATAAAGTGCTCTATAGTATCCTTTCAGTATTCATAGCTTGTGTATAGCAATCCTACGACATTTGCTATCAGTTATTATTTGTGTTCCTAGCTGTGCTACAAATTAAGTCCACAAAATCTTATTTCTCTATGCACTTTCTGTTATCATGACAAACCTTCTCAAGAAATTATTTCAACTGTTATAAGTATACAGGCACACAGCGGAGACTAGTGGCAGTTAACTGTAAAAACAATCGAATACGCAGCACTTGGTGTTGCATGGGATGATAAGAGGCATATCAACGAATATAACATTTCAAAAGATATAGGTACCTAAACATATTAGAAAATTCAAACTACGAATAGGATATTTCTCAGGAATAAAAATGCCATTTGAAGGTGCTAATGGATTCTAAACGTTTTATAGTATAATAAGACTTTGCGCATATCTTATTTTTATAAATAATATATTACAAATTATTTTCATATAAGGGTTGTTAGAGGTGAGAAAATGTCGAGTAAGTATTCGTTTTGCATTCTTGAAAGACGCTGGACTTGAGTACGACGTTTGCTATTCATTCAGCTTCGCTTTCTCACACACCAAATACATTTTTACTGAAATTTCGACGTCAAATTTTTACATGCGCGGCTGTACTACTTCTAGGTAAGTAACAGAGAAAGCAGAAATAAAGTAGCATGAGGGTTTTAGTTCATCTTTAATAAATAATTGATTCCTCAAACCTTTTATTCTGCAGATGAAGATACTAATTTTAGATAAAACACGTTACACTGTATATATCTTCATTGCTATAGCTAGCCTAAGGTTTAAACACATGTAAAATTGTTTCCCTACAAATGTAATTAAACAGCGGGCGCCAGCACCGGGATAGCTCAATGATTATAATCGCGGCTTTCGTGTTGAGTACCCGAGGAGTGGCGATTTTAAGCCGAGCTTCACTTCTGACTATCCCCTAGCTCCCAATGTGGCTCGGAGTCCATAGCAAAAGCTGTAGGTCCTCTCATTCCACCGTCATCCTCGTCATTACTCTAGCATCGGAGGTAAGTAAGGGACTGACTCCGCCCTCTGGGTGCCTCTACCCCAGAAATGGTTGGGCCATTGCTTGGCGGGATGAGATTGCTCCCGAAGGCATAGGTCATAGGTCATTAAGGAAGCGTTAGAGACGGTGACGGCGAAGAGTTGTTAAAACAATGGCATCGTTACATTTAGTGATTATTAGGGCTCGCAGTTTCCAACCATTTCTCAGCCCTTCTGCCGGCCATCAAGGAAAAACAATGTAAAAATGTAGGATATTCATAATATGAAGATATTATTTTATTAGTTATACAGCTTCAATTTTGTTGATTTTGAAACACACAGACTTAAAAAGTAGATATTTATAGTACTGAAACATGCCTTCATTGGTTGCGCTCTGTTTGCACAACAAAGAATCTTAAGATCCACAGCTTGTTACAATAAAACAGTATAAGTAGTCCCAGTCTGAAAGTTTAACTAACCACCCCTCTTTTCTTTCTAATATGGCGTTACATCGGTAGTAAAGTACCACCTTTATGTGTCCCCCATTACTAACAAAATTAATGCATCTATGCCAGCAATTTATACATAGTAATAATTTTCTGAGGGAATCTAGAATTCGAGTAATATTTATGTTGAGTTTCACGAAGAAAATTGTAATAGCATGAAATGGTCTTATAGAATAATAATCAACAAAGGGACTGTAATTTATGAATGTCCTGTCCAACATTCTCATCTCCTCTTATAGCCGAACAGATTAAGACGAAAATTAAAACGATTTAGGGGATAAAATAGTTGATGACACAAAACCGGGGGAAGAACCTGTATCGTCAAGCTCATCAAATACGAATAATAAAAACAAGATAGACTGTTGTGGATGGTCTAAATTCACGTAATTGGTATTCAGGATTGCTTACAGAGTGAAATACAATATTACGTTCATTTGGATTTTAGTGCTTTTTTCACAAAAAGAAAGGAAAAAAAATCTGGCCTAGGTTCCCATTATAACGCAGTTTATATTAACTAGAAAATATATTATTACTTAAATTGTGCAATATTTGAAACAAATAAGTATGCACATTACAGTTTGTTATATATTTTACTTAAAAATAATGGACAAAAACAGATATATTTGTTGTTGCGTGTAGCCATAAAGATACAAACTGTATCATTTAGATTTTTCATTGTAAAAGTATAAACAGAACATTTAATTTTACAACATGTTTGTCAGAAATTGTACTAAGTAATAACCGTTTAAACTGAAGCGTATTTAGTATCAAAATGCAAATGTTTCTGGTTGTTTTAATATGAAACACAAGCATTTCAAATCACTGTGTTGAATATCTTCTTGCAAAGGATGCACTATATGACTGAAGTCTATTGCACATAGGTGTCAGAAACAAAGGTACCTATCGTCTGTTGAATTACAGTATTATCGTGTACCTGGCTTCCATAGCTATGTTTTTGTGTCTGCTGCTTAATTTGCAGCAATGACACGACCATAGTATTCGTACTCAGTGAAGCATTGGTGATGCTAAAGCACAAAACAAGCATTTTGCCTTATAATATCGCATAAGTACACGAAATTATATAGATATGTGTGTATCAAGTATATTAAACATATTTGCAAAACATGTATAGATTGATTTCAATTATTTGTACCAGCAGAAATTTAGAAACAATCCTTCAGTACTTTTATTTGGCACATTATCTAAGCATGCCAAAAGTAAATACAACCCTATATATATATATACACATATTCCCGGTACCTGCATGGGAATTTTCTCCCGCTGCTAGACCCTGTCCAGGGTGCACTCAGCCTCGTTAGGTCCCTAAGGGGCCAATTGAGGGGCTACTTGATTGAGAAGTAGTAACTCCCGGTCAAGAAGACCACATAGCCGGCCGGGGGCTGTGTAAAACCTATCTGTTGTTATATTGCATTCACAGTACTGCAGTTGCCGTTTACCATTCAGGGTAGAAATTCTACCTAAATTGTAGTTGGAATGTTTGCTTATATTTACTTCATACTACTGTGACTCAAGCTTAATTATGAAGTTTAGTTACTTTATTTATTACTGAAAGTAATCTAATTCAGATTCTAGTATTCACTATTAGTTTTTGATGAATTAGAATTTATATTACTTTTGTTAACAATACACCCAAACACATTTACTGAGGGTTGTTCCAGTGGCACAGCAAGGGACTTAAACCTCCCAAGAGTCCTAGAGAGAAGCTGTTATATTTAGTAAGCGCCTTTAATAAGCTTGTATTATATTATCATATATTGTAATATTGGCATGTCTGTCGTGTTTCGTATGGCAGAATAAAAGACTCCTCGCCATAAATGAATGAATTGAGCAATTTTAAGTTTCCCAACAAAGGTAACAAACTGGTTGCGCTACTGTTTATCAACTAAACGCAGTCACGTGCAATGTACAGGCCGGCACCACTCAGTGGATGGTTTGTGTGCAACCATCACAGCCAAAGCTCTACTGAGAAAAGAGACACACTGCTCGGCGAAATGACGTCATAGAGCAAGGAACTTGCCGATCCCTGATGTACAACTTGCTCGTGATAATTACAAAAATGAAGTTGTCTGAAGAAATGCTGAAAATTTAAAATAAACTTAGCAAAACCAGCCTTGCGCTTTATTCCGATGAAACCTTGAGATATATCTGCAGCTGGATTCGCGTACTTAATTTTCTAGGACACATAAATCGAGACAGAAATGATAAATTGCCTTCTTAGGGTAGAAACTCTCATGTTACAATCGCAAAAATTTAAGCAATTAGAAGGTATAAATACCATCGCAATACCTAGGCTGTTGTCTCATTTGTAGATCTAGGCCCAGCTAATGGGCTGAAGGTCAGTTCACCGCCCTTCATTCCCTACAACACAGTCCCTTAAACTCAACAAGCTCGACGAGGAACTTGTGATAAGCTAATATCAAGTGTGAAATAATAGACACCATTGCTAATACATAATGTTTTTAATAAATGCTTTATTTTTATTCGCTTAGTCCAATAAATATGGGCATTGGTGAATCATAGGTTTACACTAGACACAGGAGCTTGGTGATGAAGAATCACGCTTTGAAAACGTTCCGAGAGCAAATTGGTGGCATCTTAAAAAAAAATGGTTTTTTATCTCTTAGCAACATACGTGTCCCTACCTGAGCTGCACATACATGGAGATCATCATGGCAGTAGCCATCTGGCGGTATCCAGTGTTACTAAAGGAAATCCAATTTGCACGTAACTTATTTGGGTCGGTACATCCTTCAGAATAAGGGGTACTTTATCATCAGCTCTCCATTTTCGGGTTGACTCTAAGACACGGAGATTTAACTAGCAGGGATTCCCTTTTCCACTCATGTACAACATTAATCATTTTGAGTACGTGGGCATCATGAATGCTGTTTATTCGATTGGCTACAGGTGGTTGGTTATTAATGTGAAGGGAGTGTTAAGAAAAATACTACAAGTAATGGCTTTCAATTTCAGCTAAGGATAAGGTTATAATTTTATGACTCCACATTAAATGATATATCCCTAAAGATGCCTACCGCAAATCTTGGTTTTCATCAATTCTGATTTTGACGCCCGCTTTGTTCGTTCTGTTAAAAAGTAAAGTTTATTGTTAACTTCATCCATTAACGAACTTCACATCTAAGGTTTAATCTTAACATTACTTCATAGTATCTCAGGTCTAGGCAGGCAATAAATGATTAATGAGTGTTCCAAGAAGCCTGGGGTTCAAGGAACTAAGGGTTACTCGACATTTGTTAGGGAAAACCCCAAAATGAAACCAAATAGTCTGGCACGTTTTTCAATTTATGACAAAGAATTAACCTTTCAAAGGAGCGTAAAGTAAACCCTTCAATTTCGTATGCATATAAAGTGGAATTAAAATATCATTAAAACAGCTTGCATTTAGCTTAACACCTTCAAGAGCAGTGATACCCAAACTTATGCGAAAGAGGGAAGGGCACATTCGCCCTTATCTAGTTTTTGCCGAGTCATACGACTCGAAACAAACCTCTCTAATGCTTTGGTTATCTTTGTGAATGAAGGGGAAATGCTTCATGCAAACAAACGTAGGAGTTGGTGTGAAGGGACAAAGTGATATCATTTGTACATAAGAGCCAAGATTAAGCATTACTGTTCAAGAGCTATGATTATTACTTTTTGTGTCGCCTTCTTATGAAGTAGAGGATGTATTTTATTCCTTCCTAAAATTTCCTATCTGGATTTTACCGAAAGTACATTGTTTTGAACCCATTTTTATAAACAAGTGTTTGTGCATGTGTGTGAAAGAAGGAGAAAGAAGAAAAAGGAGCATAACTCAAAAACGAAAACTTGGAATAGTACCAAACTTCGTGCTTAAGCCTAGATTTTTTCAAGGAGGCAATACGAAAATGTTCACGAAATTCTCCCACATCTCTCCATCCTAATCCGTCATTCACATGGAATAATTTAATTTTCTATACGAGTCTAATGCTTTTTATTACTTTCTCTACTACGGATCTTTGTTTTTATTTTAATTGTTTAATTTACATAGCCTTTAAACGCTAGGGTCATATTGCTCGTAACTTCAAAATCAACTGATGACATTTGTAACTCGATGAACTCTGGATAATAATTAACTTTGACTTCATGCTCCTTTGTAATAAAGCAAACTCAGATTCACTTTCACATTCGTACTTACAGATTCTGGGGAAGATAGTTGTCGAGCTGGAAATCAAGTCTCACAAAATACACACACAAACACACACACACACACACGCACACGCACACGCACACACACACACACACACAACCACACACACAACCACACACACACAACCACGCACGCACGCAGGCACACACACACACACACACACACACACTAACACGTTTACTCTCTCATTCTTACTTCCAGACTCTGGAGAGCATGGGTGTAATCTTGGCTAGAGAAAAATTCACACTTATCAACCGGGGATCGAACCCGGGACCCTGTAAGCTCTATAAACATGTTATTCCACTGAATACCATCTTCAATTTCTGGTATGAGTGACTTGTGTTAAAAGCTCTCATTTTCGTGAGAAGACTTAATTGTTTGTTTCTAGCAGTTTTGTCATGATCGAGGGAAATAGGAAGAAGACTAATGTCATATAATTAATGTATATTTCTAAAATACAATGGGTGGAAAAGGTCATGTCAGTGTATATCTCAGGTATTTTTCCGACAAAACGCATAAAACGTCAGTCTAGCGATGGCAGTTGTCCAAACAGCAGCAAACCATATCGTATAAGATAACGAATGAGAAAATGTCCATGGGGTTTTCATATTATTGCTGTCATATTGCATTTATAATGCAAAATAATAAAGAATTTAAGTGAATGGAAAGTGTAAGGGAAGTTGATAAGAAAAGTGAACGAAAAGACAAAAGTTTAGCTTTTAGCTAAACAACAGCACACGTTATAAAAAAAAGCTGTATATAGAGAATTTGAGAAGGCTGTTTAATGACAGCCTGGGGCCCAAGTTTCTGGGCAGCCAAGATGTATATGCTTTAGTATTCCATAAATGTATCATTCATTCATTTGACCATCAGGATGTCATGTTTCTATTACATTCACACACACATTTACTCTTCATTCATACTACCAGACTATAAGGAGGGTCCAGAATAATCCTTGTTAAAGAGAAATTCCTATCCTCTAGTCGGAATCGAACCTGGGACCTCTGGATTTGGAAGTTACCTTCTAGTCACCAAACCAAAGAGGCAATCAAATAATGACTTTGAAATACGGTTCATTTTGATTGAATGCAAGGGATGGGAAAACATTAGCTATTAAACGGTTTAAAAAAGTGCAAAGTATTTGACAGTTGATAATAATAATAATAATAATAATAATAATAATAATAATAATAATAATAATAATAATAATAATAATAATAATAATAATAATAATAATAATAATAATAATAATAATAATAATAATAATAATAATAATAATAATAATAATAATAATAATAGTAATAATAATAATAATAATAATAATAATAATAATAATAATCGTAATAATAATAATAATAATAATAATAATAATAATAATAATCGTAATAATAATAATAATAATAATAATAATAATAATAATAATAATAATAATAATAATAATAATAATAATAATAATAATAATAATAATAATAATAATAATAATAATAATAATAATAATAATAATAATGATAGTAATAAGGAATATCCTGGAAATATCCAATACCGTGAAAGGAAGTTGTTGACACGAATTGTGTTTCAAAGATACTTACATTACTTGTATAGTAAGACCTTGTCTATATCCTGAAATATATAAGTTATATAAAATTCACTCACAATGAAAAAGATTTCGCAGGCTGTTACTGAAAATTTAAGATATACGTTTTCGTCAGCACATATACCATTTTCTAGAGTTTGTTGGTAGCAATTTACTATCGGCAACTTCCAAATTTTCGTCCGATTTAATCCATATTCATTACCTGCTGCCATCTTTTTGATTATTCAGGTCATTTATAAAAGAGTAACATTCAGGTTAAAGAAACCATAAGGCTGCCAACGTAAGGAACAGGTTAACTTGTTAACGTATTGCGATAAACTGAGGTATTATGATTTGATTATTGTGAATAGGCAATCGGACCGCATTAAATCACGTAAAAAGCCACAATGGGATATGAAAGTTAATCAAAACAAAACGATTTATTTCTTCTTCTTCTTCTGCTTCTTCTTCTTCATCATGGCTTAGGTCATTTAGCCTGTTCCGGCTCCAAAGTCTTGTTCCTTCCAACTTTTCCTCGGTCGTCCTATATTTCTTTGCCCTTGCTGTTGATAGTTACTTGCTGTTCTTCCGTTCTATTTACGTGCTGTTTCCAATCGGGTTTGTATTCTATTATTTTGTTTCATTCTTTTACTTTTAATTGTTTTCATTTTTGATCGTTTATATAAATATCTATAAATAAAACAAAATATCGTTTTCTTATTTTATATAACTTATATGCCATTCTTTAAGGTTCATTCTCGTTTTCTTACTGTTAATATTTGATCATCTGCGTATACCATTGTTTTTACTGATCTTGTCCCTAAATTGATTCCCCCTATTGTTTTCTGTTCCCATGTCATCATGTCGTCTATCTCTTCTTCCTATGGCGTAAAGGCCCATTTTCAGGTCATGGCCTCCGCGGTTGCTCGCCGCCAAACTTGTCGATCCTGTGCTACCACTCTCTAATTCCGGATCTTGAGGATATGTACCATCTTCCCACTGATTACGTGGTCTTCTTACCGGTCTTCCTCCTCCGAAGTCTCCTAGAAACACCTTCTTTGGAAGTCGAAGTTCTTCCATCCTGCCCATTAAGTCCCTTGATCCGAATGACATGTGACATAGGTAGCTCTCCATATAAGGAGTCTGATTCCTTATTACATCTGATTCTCCATTCTCCTTGTACGCATGCAGCTCCATAGGTTCTCCTCAGAATCTTCCTTTCGAAGGGATCAATTTTTTCCACAGCTTTCTTCGATAGAGTCCAAGTTTCACTACCATGTATCACTATATTCCAAATCTTACTATACAAAAAATTTACATCTTGCTAAAGCACAATATGTCCAAATAATTTTTTTTGTACTATGAACCATTTCTGAGATATTCCTTGTTATATGTGTGAGTTCTGGAATACTTAAACTTTCGTCAAATGGAAGATCCGTGTTCATTTTTATGTCTTAGCCGTGCAAAAAGAACGGAATTTGAAAGATTTGACTATCGCTCAAAGCCTACTGCATTCCCAAATTTCTCTTGCACCTACAAGGAAATAAGCGAAAAGATAATTTATGCAAATGTTTATCTCAACTAACACGAAGCAAATATATGGATAAGAGTTTGTAAGAATCGTTATTATAAGAGCAGAGAAAGTCATGTGAGTGCAACGCATCCGATTTTTAGAAAAAGGTTCGTGTTTGTGAGTGTGTCTGTGAACAATACAACTCAAAAACGAAAAGTCTGTTAAAAACCAAAGTTGGTATTTAAGTTTAACATATTTCAAGGATGCGACATTAAGATTTGAAGAAAATTCATCCACCCTAAACTACCGCTTACATGGATTTTTTTTCGAAAATGTTTAGTTTTTCAAAACTGGTTTTAGCGATTTTGATTAAAATGCGATATGTTTAAGATATTTGTATCACAAATGAAATGTGTATTTTGAATTTTCTGGCTATTGTGTAGATAGTCCTGTTTACTCTTGGCGACTTTTGCATAACTCGTAAATCGTTAGAGATAGATCAAATAAACAATAAGATATTTTTTGCAAATGTTTATCTCAACCAACTCGAAGAAGCTATAGGAATAAGAGTTTGTAACAATGGTTAGTACAAGAGTAGAGAAAGTCATGTGAGTCCAACACAGATTTTTTTCTCTAGTGTTTCCCATATTTATTTAATATGTGCAAGTACAAAACACAGTTGTCATGTGATTGGGCTTAAACCAAGGTTGGTAACAATAGAGTTGAATGACCTTTCGATCGCACTATCGCAATAACGTAACAGATTTTAATTGGTGGAGCTGTTATTAAAAGCTGTAGTATTAGTTCCAGCTGCCTAAAAATGCTGTTTTGTGGGTTTGTGTTATTACAACAAAGGCAGCACAATGCAGCAGACCATAGTGAGCAATATGATAAACGATATACACCTATTAAGTATCATAGGAAATTAATTGACATCTAGAGGAATTTTGTGAAAATAAGAATATAATTCTTTTACAAATAACTACAACTAAGTTTTACACTTATCCAATAGTTTTAGTCTTCACTGTGTATTATCACATTACTCCTGTGAGTAATTCTATTACAACAACTTCATCACACTGATTTAAAGCACCAAGTCCAAGGGTTTGGTTCTTTTCAATCTTCGTAATGTGTTGCTGTTTGCTAGCATACTCAATACCTCGGTGTTTTCATGTGCACGTAACCGTCTTTCATACTTAACCGCAGCAGCTTTGATTTCTTCACTCACAAATTCTATATTCAAATCGCTGTGGATATTGTCATTGCGTACATACCAAGGTGCTTTTACTATAGCCCTTAGTGCCTTATTCTGAAATATCTGAATAATTTCGACATTCGTTTTCTTGGTGCAACCCCATAGGGGTATGCCATACATCCATACAGGTTTTAGCACTTGCTTATAGATAAAAAAATTTATTGTGTTGACTTAGTTCTGAGTAATGTCCCAGCAGCCAATACAGTTTTCTAAATCTTAGATCTAGTTCACTTCTTTTCCTTTTTGCATGCGATTTCTAGTTAAGCATTTCATCTAGTACCAGACCTAGATATTTTACCTTTTTTTCGTAGGGAAGAGTTTGTCCATTTATTTCAATGGGTACCTTTTCTATTTTCCTGTTTGTGAAGTTTATATGGACCGACTTTGTTTCATTTAATTTTATTCGCCATTTTTTGTCCAACTACTGACTTTGCTGATTGTTTTTGAAGTTTTTCTGTAGCCTCTTCAACAGTATCACCCACTGACATAACTGCCGTGTCGTCGGCAAAAGTCGCCATCTCAGTTTCCTCATCTTGTGGGACGTCTCGTGTACTCAACAAGTATAATATCGGTCCAAGTACACTACCCTGGGGCACTCCCTCAGTAATATCTTTAAATGCGAAGTATTCACTTCCTTCTTTAACTCGGAATGTTCTATCTTTGAGATAGGATTGAAAGATTAGACTGAATTCTCAAGGTAGATCTCTCTTTAATTTAAAAATAAAGCCTTTATGCCATACTTTATCTAAAGCCTGAGATACGTCTAAAAAGGCATTTGCACACACTTTTTTCTTCAAGAGTTCTTTCAATTATTTCCTCAATTCTGTGAACTTGTTGCGTGATTGAATGTTTGCTTTGAAAGCCGAATTGATGTTGTGGAATGAGTTTGCGTTCCTTAATAATGGGGCTGAGACGTCTTGAAAGCAGTTTCTCGAATTATTTCGGCATTGTTGGCAGCGAAGAGATTGGTCGATATGATTTTCTATCATATCGTGAAGGTCTTTCCCAGGCTTGGGTATCATTATAATTTCTGCATTTTTCCACTGCCTAGGGACGTACTTTAATCGAAGGAGAGCATTTATAAGATGTAGCAATTTCATAAGTGCTCGAGGGGACAGTTCTTTTAGTATCTGACCAGTAATCAAATTATAACCAGGAGCTTTTTTGGCATTCAGGTATCTTGCTATGATTTCTTTTAGTTCATTCATTGTAACTTGTTTAATCTTTCCAATATTTTTAGTTGGATAAATTCTAACGTATTCGTCAGCTGTCTGTCTAGGAAATGGTCGGAAAGTATATAACCTTCCTGCATATGTTAAAATAGTGCAACTCAATTATGGGTAAGTATATCTTAATTTTTTGTGTTGTGACCTTGCTGCATTGGAGGCGCGATACGTTATGGATATGCGTATAGCAAGTATTTATTTAGGGCAAACAATAAAACAATTTACATAGCTAATTGCTACCCTCAAGACCTTTGTTAAGGAAAGATAAACTCTAAAACGTTAGAACCTTGGCCCACCTTCTTTCGTTCACGAGCTGCGCTTAACCTTTCACTTCTCTCCAGGTTATTTCGTTTTTTGGAAGTATTTCATTCTTGTTCAAGTACAACCTCCCATTTTGTTTTTGTTTTTTTCCACTCTCTTGTCACTCTCATCTCATCTCCACACAATGTGCACATTAATTCTCCAGTTTTTGCTTCAGCTTTTGTTCTCATCACCTTTCCCTTCCTTGAAACGTTTTACAAATGCTTCTTATTCCCCGTTACTTCCTTATTAAAGTTTATTGGCCTCGTCTCAGATGAAAGCTCAGTAATGAATCGCAAAATTATAAACCAGCAATTTTCATTACATTTGCTGTTGCAAAACATATATATTCTTTTTTTTTTTTTAAACGCGAAAGTAACATTTTCAGAAGATACTCAGAATAATATCTAGAAGATTTCAGTAGTCCTTATTTAATCTATAAGTATTAAAATTATGAACACAGAAATGTTGTGTGTTGTGTTTTTATTATTGTTGTTATTATTATTGTTATTATTATTGTTATTATTATTATTATTATTATTATTATTATTATTATTATTATTATTATTATTATTATTATTATTATTATTATTATTATTATTATTATTATTATTATTATTATTATTATTATTATTATTATTATTATTATTATTATTATTATTATGCCACAGAGATGTATTTAAAGTAAAACATAACGTGAATATATTTTATTCGGAGTAATATATGTATATTTAATAAACTAAAAAACTAAACTAAACTCCTAGCGCAACAGCCCATGAAGGCCCAAGACTTGCCACCCAGCTACTGCGTTCCCCACCTCTGCTCACTTCAGGCGTCATTGGTGTGGTGCAGTACTGGAGGGTGGGACGTGGTCAGTGCCCCGAGCCCTCCCGGCCAGTTATACGGCCTTCTGGACCTGGGGCCACTACTTCTCCATCAAGTAGCTCCTCAACTGGTCCCCCCGGGACCTAACGAGGCTGAGTGCAACCCGTGCCAGATAAAATCCCCATGCTGGTACCGGGGATTGAACCCTGGTCCTCCGTGTCAGATGCAAGCGCGCTACCAACTGCGCTACGGATGCGCCCATATATATATATATATATATATGTAATAGTTAAGTAAAATAAAGAGCCAAACAGGAGCCAGCCTGATTAAAATAGTACGATATATATCTTATGGCTGTGTCATTCATAATTACGAGGTATTTCCACTTTCCAGAAGTGAGATGTAATTAAACGTTTATTTTCAACAAATCACAGTCCATTTCTCAAAAATCTGGCAGTGTCATTCCTTTGTTTTAAGATTATTGCAGCTTTCCTGTTTCATTTTAAACATATCTACCGACTGAGGAAGAATATCATTCAGAGGTAGGTACTAAATAAATTACGAAATTCTGCTTGCACATCTTCGTCTTCCAATTTTCATGTTCCTTATATCAAAACTAATCCATATAACTTCATTCAGTTTCGGTAATTACACTTTTAACAACTGCACATTTACATAAAAGGTGTAGGTATGTTAAAAAATCTGACGTGTTGCACTTACACAACTTTTTCTTCTCTTAGACAAACTATTCCTACAAACTCTTATTCCTCTATCCACTCCATGTTAATCGAGATAAATATTTGCAGAAATTATCTTAATGCTAATTTTCTCGTAGGCGAAAGGCGAATATGCGACTACAATAGACTTAAAGAAATAGTTAAATGATTTAAGAGCTGGTCTCTATGTGATGGCTTTGAAATTCCGTTCTCTTTGCATAAGTGACAACTTGCGGAGTGGGACCTAGCACCTCGACCAAAAGGCGATCGTTTGTGCCTATGCCCCTGATGGGGCACCCCGCGGAAGGATGATGCTAATGGATCCTAAAGGCAGTCAAAACGTTGCCACGACAGAGCAGAGGGCAGGGTCTCTATATTTTCCCAGTTAGAATCATCCCGATGGAGGTTGGTTCAGTCCAATTTCTCTGCCACCCCTTCGAGTTCATACTCCCAAGAGGGGGGACTTGGAAACCAGCTTCTCTCCCCCCCCTTGGGCTTTTAACAACCCATGGGGGCCCGAAAACATTGACTGAAACGTGTTTGCGTGTAATTATCACAATAATGTGTTTCTAGTTTTATTGCATGTCTACCGAATTACGGTAGACGGAACAAGCAATGATGATTTCCTAATATATTGATGTATGGTGGAAAATATATCACTAGCTTAACCTGGTATACCTGAAGGTCTTCTAAATTCGTGCACCAATTGATGAAACTGTTTGTTTGTTGTGGAATAACAAGGTCGGCAACATATTTGCCGTCTTCCCACAGCCTATCCTGGGCAGGGCAAAAGGCTTCTGGTCTCTCAACATTTTTAATACACATGTTACATCTTCCTGATTATGCGGACTCGTGGGGTAGGTACATGTGTGGGATTAAACACGTGCAGAAGCTACACCTCAGTAAAATACGTCTTGTATGTGCACAACTTGTAAGAAAATACTTAAACAGCTAATGGGCGTATTCCAGCAAGCTGCTGCTGCTACAAAATAAAAACTTGAATTGAAAGAGATTTCTAGGTTGTAATGAATTCCTTTCTGTATTATTGCTTAGGGAATGGTATTATAGATCGTTTGAGTGTAGTTTACAAAACATTAAAACTCCAGAAACAGCTTTTTCTTGGAAAGAAATGATACGTTGAAAGCACATTTGCAACGTGACTATATATGGGCACAGAGTGACAACTTGGAAGAGTAAACAATTCAGAATATGGGCTGCTTCAGTACTCACTTCAAAGCAAAATAAATATCATATGTTATACTTAGGATAAACATAAAACTTATGCAAAATCAATGAGATTTTGCTTTCAATTAATTTCTCTACAGCTTGCCTATAGTAAGTAGAGAGAATGTTGCACTCCATTCAGAAATACAATATCGAGATTTCACCAGAAATACACGTTTTGGGACTCCCTGAATAAAAAATGCTTTCTAGAAAGGTGTCCGTGCATGTGTGTGTGTGTGCGTGCGTGCGTGCGTGCGCGCGCGTTCGTGGTGTGTGCCTTTGTGTTGTTAAAAATCTTTAACTGCAGTAAACACTTTGAGAAATATATTATGGTCCTTAATTCTGCACACCTGGTTTACTAAAGTGACTGTAATTGTCAATGGTGTGAGATATTAAATTAACATTAACTTATTACGGTACAGTAGTTGTAGGTACATGCACATCTTAAATGTGTTGCTGAGACTCACATCTAGAAGTCACTGACTTCTACTGGCCATCACCGTTTTTGGTCAACATTGCTAAAACGTGGTATCATAAAACCGCGGCGACCAACTGATTTGGAGCCCACAGTTGCTGTAGGTAAATGTAGGGATAATTGGCTTGCTCTGCTCTAGCAGTTTAGACGGAAACTTGCTTTTGAATAAGTGAAGTTTGCAGTAAAAACTCATTTACATTTTAAAACTCTCTAGTTTTATTTGCAATATAAAACACTGTTTATTGCAGAGAGCATTTTAAAAGGTACGCGCCACTCTTCATTTAAACAACGATTTGTGATCTGCTTTATAAGGAATCCACGTGGGAAGCAGATATGTAATCCAAATACTTATTTTTATCAAGAAGTTTTCTCGAGGACAGACAATACGGAACATAAATTTCAGGGATCATTCTGAAAAAGTATCAATTTTATTAACTCTGCTTACTATGCATTAGGAGCATCCATACTTTATTAGCTTAATATTTACACTACTACACGTTATCACTTCATTTTGAAATAATGGCAGATAGGAAATTAGAAATTATACAAAGCAATATTGAACAAGACCAATGCATATATATATAAATATGACTCCATCCCTTTTGTAATTCACTTCAAACTTTAAATAATTCTACATTAAGTTGATAGTATCACTTATTTAGATCGATATTAGTGTACAATAAATACATTCCTAGAAAGCCAGAATACGTTTTCCCATGCTGAACATTCTTTTTGTGCCGTTTTCTACCAGGGTCTTAAAATCTTCATAATTGCTTGCTAGAGGATATACGAGCATTTTGCCAATTTATTACTGACAATTGTTTGTCGAGGTTATGGTTTACAAATGGATATGGTCATCTTTTCGTGATTAGTTCTGAAACCCTTTGTAAATAAAATGTTATTTTATAATATATTGCATTAAATATATCCTAACATTTAATGGTAAAAGCGTATCTTGAATATTAAAAAAAATTCTGTTGCAATACTAATTGTTCCAATTCAAATTATGAATAGCCGTGGTACCAGCCTAATGCCTACCGCATGACTGCTGCGTCCCCCACCTCTTCCCATCACAGGCGTCAGGAGTGGGGTGCACCACTAGAGGGTGGGACATGGCTAGTGTTCCGGATCCTCCCGATTCTGGTCTTCTCGACCAGAGCCCGATATTTTTCAATCAAGTAGCTCCTCAATTGACTCCTCAGGGACCTAATGAGGCTGAGTTTACCTCGGACCAGGTCTCCCAGCGGAAGAAAATACCCATGCCGATATCGTGAATCGAACCCAGGCACCCCGCTTGGTAAGCAGCAGTACTACCACCGCGTTAAAGAGACGACCAAATTATAAATATGCTATATCCAAAAGAAAAAAAAATATGTGTTGCATTCGCATGACCTTATTGGCTGACTCCCCTACAAAATATTCTTATGAGTTTATTATAATTCTATCTATTTCTGATTTATCCAGATAAACTTTCAATTCACACTTACCATTTCGTTTTAGGTATAAGAGGTACCTAAACGGTGGACAAAACTAGAGTCAGACTGTTAAATAACTGGTGTTATCGGATGGTTTTGAAATTGTGAATTCTATTTAATGACAGCGAGAAAATTGACTAACGATTTCCAAGTTGAGAATAGTATTACCTACGTATTTGAAAATGCATACCAATATCAACGAATATCTCGGAAATAGTTAACTCCTCAGAAGAGTGTATACAAAACACATTATGTCCTTTAACGAAATTCACATGTTTTATGCAGTAAGACTTTCTCTATATGTTTCGGTTTACTCTTATGCAAAAGTTATTCAAAATGAAGAGAACTTCAAAGGCTATTCTCAGAAAATTCAAAATTTAGTTTCATTTGTCATGTAAATATATTAAATACATGGAATTCTAATTAAAATCGTTAGAAATGTTTGAGAAACTCAAAATTTTCGAAAATCGTTCTATGTAACTTTGGTATTTAATAGCCTTTTCGTATTTGAGATTTTTGAAATACATTTAAAACTATCAAAACGTTCATTGCAACTCTTAGCAAAGTGAATGCAGTTCAGGAAGTAAACGCGTAACCTTATGGCACATTTTAAAAGTATACTTTAATAAAACCAATAGCTTACACTTACACAAAAGCTTTGCAACGTCTGTTCTCCCTAAGTGAAGTTCTGTAAGGTTTACTTTCCTCCTGGCTAATGTAGCTACTTTCAATGGATGCTATGGTCGAAGTGACAGAGCAACGCCCTTCCGAATAATTAGTTCCAAATTTTACCATCGTATCTAAAGCCACAATGTTTAGTACCGTATTGTGTGTAGGAGTGTCAGTTATGCCGTGAGTGTGTTCGCCCAGACCGAGAGGCCAGCCACCAGCACTGAACGAAACAGTCTCATGCATACGGTAAGTTGACTAAGAATTGTGGCTCTACTCATATCGAAGCTATCGGACCTCAAAACATGGTACACACGGTCGAGACTATCCCTCCTGTGTGCACGTCTTTCACTAGCTACTTAATGTGCTATTCTTCCGACAGTTCAAGGCTGTGTCCTTAACGACTATCAGTTCACACCATCGTTGAGGGACCAATTTCATTGCTGGTGTGTATTCTACACGATCAGTTCTGTTCTCCAATATTCGCAGGCTTTGTTCAGTACTCCTGGACTGTAGCCGGATATGATGACTTCGGACCAGAGAGGTTTCAAACATTTTCCGAACGTATTTTTGATGTTCAAAGGAGTGTGGCTGGGAGGACTGCTTAACGAAGGCATTCATGAACTACTCCTACTGTGATAAAAACTCGGTTTTCGGCACGTTATACACTCTGGACATTTCATCCTCGTAATCTTTTGCCAAGAGCTACCAACAACACACTTTTTGAACTCAGTGACTGAACATGCGCATTATTGCAAAGTGCTGTGTGATTGTCAATGGCCAATATGTGCACATATTTGTAATGTACATGTAAAACTCCTACATGCAAACCGCAACTTGCGCTAATTCCCTTGTTAGGCGAATACTTGGGTGGTCCTCTTCATACCACGACTTTCCTTTTCCTAACAATCCCCTTTCATCCATTTCAGGTTTGTAGGACCAGGCGACGGTGTTCGGCGGGTTACGGCTGCTCTCCGGCGTCGTTCCGGGTCGGCCCGAGCGGGCGTTGACCTGTAGGGCCGGATAGGGGCGGAGTTGGATCACTTTCCTGACGTCATCTTGATCTGCGCTGGCGGGATTCCATCTTTGTCGCAGTCCGACCAGTACTCCGTAGATGGCAATTTCCCCGAGTGTGGCAATGGGCAGCGTCGGATGCGTGCAATCTGGAAACGTTAAGGACCCCGTCTCGCCTTGTTCATGTCGTTCATCCGGATCTGGTCACCCTTCGGGTCTTTCCTCTCATCCCTCCCTCTCAGGTGTCACGGTAGAAGCACTAAGGGCTGGGAGCTCCGGTTGTGGGGACCCTTCCGTTGTAGCTATATCTTTACCTTTATTCTTTTTAGTCCACTGACCTTTGCATTTTAGTATCTTATTGGTGAAGAAGTTCCCTTTCTGCTCATTCAGGTAAAAATCAAATAGTTTTTAATATTTCCGGCACATTTTCTATGACAATACAAAGTTGGGGATTGTGTCTATCCTAAGAACGTTTAATTATAATACATATATTGAAGGGGACTTTTACAAATTGTAGGTTAATGTCAACAAAATTACTGAGAACACTTGCAATGCATGAGCCAAGATTTATAAAAATAATTGTTGAATTGATATGTGCTTACTGGAAAACGAAGTATTGGCCGGCCAGCAGAAAGATGGATACAGCAATTAAAGGAACCGTAACAGCTTTAAAAATCTTCTACCATGAAGAAGAAGAACAACAAGGAGATTGAAGAAAGTCCACACTCCTCTTTGAATTTGAGTCGTTATACGGAAGAACTCCTGTAACACCACTTTTCATGTGTTTGGAGCAACACTATATTTTAGATACGTATAATTTGATATTCCGAGATGCACTCAGAGACGTTAAGTTCCTGAGGGCCAACTGAGGAGCTACTTCATTAAGAATTAGAGAAACCTGGTTGCGAAGACTGCATAACCGGCCGGCAGGGACCGGGGCGCTGACCGCGTTCCACTCTCCAGTAATGCACCCCACTCGAGGCCAACGTGATATGAAGGCCTTGAAGCAGGTCGATCAGCTGATTGCGGTGAACCGGCAGTTCTAACAAACATGGCTACCAGTGTTGAAAGTTATTGCGAACACGTGTTAGTTTTGTTTAATTGAAAGTGAATTAGTGGAGGTATATGCTGTTTCAGTGAATGTGTTTATTTATAAATATTGTAAATTAATCAAAAGTCATTCATTTTTCAGTAGTTTTCTTGTTGTAGTACGGGAATTATAATATATGCTTTTCGCTCCACTTTTAATGGCTTCTTTTGAGTAGTTGAACGGTTTTTCGCCTGGTTTTCGTAAGTTTTACTTGTTATAGTTGAACTATTAAATACAAATTATTATTTTTATTTATAGTGTGTAATTTTAAGTGATATAAGAAAAGGTTAATTCTTCAGTGAAGTTATTCAAGAATCCATAAGCTATTTTATAACATGTGATAGCGGTACTGAAAGGCAAGTAATTCTACTTATGTTTTGGGTGTAGACTTGAGCAATATGGATCGACGTTATAATGTGTATGGATGTAAAACTAATTATGACAGTCAAGCAGAAAGTCATTCAGCGTTCTCACTGCCAAAAGATGAAAATCTTCGTAAGGCTTGGCCAAGAAATATTCCAACTGATTTGTCAAAATTGAAAAATCCATTGGTCTGTGTAAAACATTTTGAAGAATCTTGTATAAAGTTATTACAGTAAAAGGGGAAACTTTTGGAATATCATAGGAAAATACCAAAACTTAGAGAAAACACACTGCCTACTATTTTTCCAAATACACCCACCTAGTGTTCTAAGACACTTCCAAAAGTTAGTTTGGTTGACGTAGAAGATGAAAATGTGGCCCAGGCTATTCGTGAAAGTATCGAGTCAAATAAAGAATACAATGAACGCGACTCAGTTAATAGTATAAATGATGTTATTTCATACCTAAACTCCAGACAAATGTATTCCAGTAAATGGACAATAATTAAGGACCAGGGAAATATTCTTATTTGTTTATTGGGTACCGCCAATGGAATCCCCTGTGCTAAATCCATTCTGACAGTGAAAGATGCCTTGTCAATTAAAATTAATGTGGATAATATTCGTTTGCCTAGTGCATTTAGTAAAATAAAGCAATTAAATGCTTTGGACAAAATCGTGTCAGAAATTGAAAACAGTAATGTAACAATGTCTTCAACAAAAGATAAATTGGACTCTGCTATTGAACTACTACAGCCTTTGCCTAGTTATGATCAAAACGAGCACATTTGATTTATTGTAGAACAATTAAAATTATCACAAACTCCAAAAAATAACAGGCAATATGGCAACTAAAGTATGGTACTAGCTTCCACACTTTATGTCCACTCTCCATCTGCATATAATGCTTTGAGAAAATGTGATTTATTGATTTTGCCACATCCACGTACCTTCCAAAAATTAGTTTCATCTTATGAATTGTCACTAGGAAGCAGCTCATATTTGGAGAACAGAATTAAACACTTAACACCACATGAACATTATCACTGATAATGCATGAAATTTATATACAACCTCGACTGTCATTTAAAGGTGGGGAAATTTATGGCAGTAGTAGTAATGATGCTTCAGTGGAATTAAGTTTGGTAATAATCACGTGGCTTATATTTAAAATTCGTTACTAATAGCAGCTATTGACATGATTAGATAGTTAATCTTTATTATATTGATATGTGATTTATTATTTACGTAACGTATTATAATATTGTGCAGGTATTTTTGTTTTGTGTTTTTATTTTCAATAATTAGTGATAATTCAATGGATATCATTTCCTTACGCTTTTCCTCCAATAGGAAACACTGTTCGCAAGGGTTCGCCCCTATGCTTATAGGAAAGTCATATTCACGTTCGCCTCGGTTCACCTCTATCAGCTGTTCCAAAGATGATGCAATCGGTCGTAGCCTGAGTTTCGTGCAAGCCTCGACCCCACTCATGGTGCCTGTAGTCGGCAAAGGAGGAGCACACAGCGGCCGGGCGGTAAGGACTATTGCGCTGGGGTCTTTTTTTATAATTTGTTTTCGATGTGATAACAGTCACGGCCTTCTAGATTATGTTCCACATGTTCATTAACTTATTAGTAGAATCAACAATTTGACTTTAGAACATTAGTTTATATAGATATGCCGTAGAACTATAAATGTGTTAACCATAGGTATATAAAAATTAAGATTTTGTGAAAATGTGTTATGTATATATGTATAGTGTTAACGCCAAAGAAATTGAAAGGAGAACTAAGTACTTTTAATGAAGTTCTTCTTAAAATACCTAGAACTCAATCGCCCCTAGATGGAAACTCAGACGGTTCTGGGAGAAACTGCATCTGAATTACTTGAAAAACATGTGACAATTAAGACATTAACCGACTCACATGACTTTCTCTACTCTTGTACTAACCATTCTTACAAATTGTTATTCCTATATCTTCTTCGTGTTAGTTGAGGAAAACATTTGTACAAATTATCGTATTGCTTATTTCCTTGTAGGTGCAAGGGGAATATGATAATATAGTAGGCTTTGAGCGGTAGTCAAATATTTTACGGCTAACATAAAAAATGCATAACGATGTTCCATTTGACAAAATTGTTAAGTACTCCAAAGCTCACACCAATAACAAGGAATATCTCCGAAATGGTTCACTCTAGAAAAGAACTTATCCAGACACAAGTTGTCTGTTTTAGCAAGATCTACATTTTTTGTACAGCAAGATTTGTTCTATATCTTACGGATTACCAGTTATGCAAAGGTCATCAAGAGTAAACAGGACTACATAGGCTATAGGCTGCAGTTTCAAAATATACAAATCATTTGCCATAAAAATATCCAAACATATAGCATTTTAATCAAATTCGTTAGAGCCATTTTGAGTAAATAAAAATGTTCGAGAAAATTTCCATGTAAATGGTAGTTTAGGGTGGGGCAATTTTCTATAAAATCTTCGTGTCAGATCCTTGAAAGACACTAAACTTAAATACCAACTTTGGTTTTTAACTGACTTTTCGTTTTTGTTTTTGAGTTATGCTGCCCACAGACACACTCACTGACACACACACACACACACACACACACACACACACACACACACACACACACACACACACACACACACACACACACACGCACACGCACACACGGACCTTTTTCTAGAAATGCTTTTCTTGGATCCAGGGACCTCAAAACATAATTTCCGGTGAATTCTCGACATTGAATTTTTGGGTGGAATACAATACTTCCTCTACTTACTATACGTAGTAGAGAAAGTAAAAACGGGGTTTTAATAAGCAAGTAACTTTGAGATAAACTAAGTAAAGAAGAATAATACTCAACATGCATCTGAAAAGAAATGCTTAAAAATCAACACTATTCCTGAAAATGGAAGCAAATTAGTAATGATTCAGATTTCCTAAGCCACAAAGAGTAATGCAGACATTTTACATAAACAAGGTTGCTCGAGAACAGCTTTAAAGCCTGAATACCTGTGTGAACGATAATGAAGCTGCCTTGTTTTATCGACTCGTCTATTACAGTAACAAAAGCAGTTCCATGTTGTGTCCTTAAGGTGGCGAAGCTGCCAGACCCTGTGTGGTTCATCCGTTTCGGTGGCTCTGCTAAGTTTCACGCGAAACTGCTTGAGTTCCACTCCTGTGGCGCTGTTATCTCTTTTATACTGACATACAGTCAGTCTTCATTCATCTAATGCAGCAGATAATGAGTAGAAAACGGCGAGATATTTTATCTAGGACTACCTGAAATATCTGGTGTTGTTCGTGATTTGATGACCTTTCTCTAAAACTTTCGCACTTAGATTGCACTTGTCCAATAACCTTGTGTTTCTTTGGAGACATATAAGAATATTGCTTAACACACTTAAAGAAATATTTAATTAAAACTTAGAACAGTACAAGGAATAAAAAGAAAGTAAATGAATAAATAGATACATACATAGACACAGACACAGACACAGACACAGACACAGACACACACACACAGACACAGACACACACACACACACACACACACACAGACTTGGACGCAATTGGCCCCTCGGGGACCTGAAGAGCCCGAATGCACCCTGTAACAGACCTCTCAGCCGGTACCGACAGGCGCGCTACCAACTACGCTACGGAGGCGGTCATACATATATTGCCGACTTAACAACTCCGGCTGCTACTTGCCAGGAAAGAAACAATACTCGCCCCAAAATATTCACTCACTACATACCACAATCCATGGCGTCTGGCCTTTTAACACTGAAGGTGAAGTTAAATAACACGAAGGGCATAAAATGGTGTGGTAATATATAATCCATACCGCTAATAGCCTCTGTAAAAATCAAAACGTAAAAGGCGTAAAAAGCCAAGGTCAGAATGCCATGTCCAAAGGGAATTGAACCCGGGACCTTCCGAATGCGAGTTTCAGACTCTATGGCCTGAGGCTTTACACTTCTGTAGGATCAATTCGTTACACTGCTCATATACAGGAATAAGTTTATTCCTAGGTAAATAAAGTCCTGTAAGTGAGGTGGAAAATATTCTAAGACTATTCTTATCTGTTATCACCCGCTACACACACTAGCCTGGCGTCCCACCCGGTTTTCTTACAAACAGAACGAAGTTTATGCACGCCACTGCCTGGATTTACCCCCGTGATTTCTGCAACTCTTTTAACGCACTTACTCTAATGCCGACTGGCCTGGGCCGCCTGGTATAATATCAATCAGAAACCAAAAATGCCATTTTCACCTAAAAGCTTAGTCCTAAGGTTCCTAGCATATAGCACCGTTTGGTCGAACAACAAAGGCAGGACGCTCCACATACGGCTGAGAAGGTTGGTAAAATGCCCCGTGAAGCAGGACGACATATATGGAACCCAGGGTACTAAGCTGCAATTTTAGCAGCCGAGATAATACGGCGTTATTTGAATTATTAGCCTTCCAGATCGAGTATGAGCGGATACAAAACAAGAAGGTAAGTTCAATGGCGCAATCCCTCTAGTCCTTGAACCACCCGCCTGGTAGAACTCTACAAGACATTCATTACCTCTGGCACTAGAACTTCGAGCTAAGATGTACAGCATCACAATTATTAAAACCTGATAGGCGATACGTATATCCCTGTTAAATTTATGTTGTACACAACAATTATAGCAAGACTACACAAGTTAAACCTGTTGTTTCTTTTTTTTTATTAAAACAAATGAGCTGATAATGACTTGTTTCCAAAGGAGACCGGACCCATCATTTGCTTGACTTTGGTTTTGTGGGATTAGAGGATACCTACAGCTGACAAAAGCCTTTGTTACTTTACTAATTCTTACTTTTCTGATTTAATCACTTATTTTTTTGCTATAGTATCACCCATGCCTTAACGACCTTCCTCATCCCACTGCCAACTGGTCGCATGGATGATGTCACATTGTTTACTTCGGTCGTTCTGAGGTGTAACTCACAAGCGCTATCTTTAACGACACTCAATGCATAACTAAACTTGGCAGCAGCAGCAGCAGCAGCAGCAGCAGCAGCAGCAGCAGCAGCAGCAGCAGCAGCAGCAGCAGCAGCAGCAGCAGCAGCAGCAGCAGCAGCAGCAGCAGCAGATTCTTTGGCTAGAGGACCCTCCCTATTGTGTTTATGACATTAGCAGCGGATTCTAGAAGGATGAGGGACAGGTTTACAACTTCTTGGACTGTTGCTGTTAAGGGATAGGCACTACTGTATGCCTGATTGCAGTATGTAGTGTTTTTTGTTACACATTTACAGTCAGCCACTTTAATGTGCATGCTCAGGCTCTATTATTAATGGTTCACTATAAATAAACTTTGAAGGTGATATATTGATGTGTATCTGGGGTCGTCTACATGCTTGTTTGGACCTTGAGTGCTTCCATTAGACACTCCCACGTCTACCGTAAGAAGGAGAGGAATGGTCCTATAATAGTAATTTTGTTCCATTGGCTCTTGAGTCTGGAGGAATAAGTCAGGTTGGCATCATGTTATGAACATTTTTCTTTTTGTTTTACAATCCGAGGCATAATTTGTTTTTCTCCACCCCGTTTGGACATGCTAAGTTATATTGAGTACGCTCTGTGTCTGGAATGACAAGCAGACGTTATTATTAAATGTACTATGACCTCATAAACTGGTAGTACAGATCTTATCCTTGCAGGGAGGACCTGATTTCCTAATTGCACATTTCCCCCCAAAGAAAGCTGGCACGTCCGTGAGGTTTATATGCGTTTCTGCCATAGATAAATCATTAGCTTTGGTGTGCCTTAGGTATACTATTTATCAAAACGCTCACGGAGCGGGATGGCTCAGGCGGTAACGTCTGTGGCCCACATTTGGGAGGTCGCGGGTTCGATCCCCGTGACCGCACACTCTGACATGGGTTTTTTCGTGGTTTAGGCGAATGCTAGCGTGCATTATTTCATACCACGTTTTCCTTTCCATCATTTCCCTTCATTCAATTTCTTTATCATATTTCAGGTGAACTTCCAGGCGTGTAGTGTTGGCAGTGCCGGGAAGATACCGCGGATGATTGCACATGGTAACTGCTGTTCTCGGCGCTAGGTGGCGTTTGAGCGACGCTTGTCCTCCGTCGGGGGGGGGGGGCCTCAGTGCGATACTGAACCCACGGTGTAATGGCTGGTTGGCGGGGCCTGGCGCCGGGATGAAGCGATCTCATCACTTGTTAGGGACTTCCGCTCGTCTCTGTGGCCTGTCTAACGGCGACCCTACGTGGTACCTTCGGTTCCCTCATTTCATCCCTGCCTCCTGAGGGTGACAGGCAATAGATCTGTGTAGGTCGAAGTGAGCGAGGTGTTCCCTCCGTGTCTGTGCCCTTTACTCTTTTATCAAACAGCTCGCGCACAAGATGTATAAGCAGGCTAAATAGCTACAACCCAATTATCCGTGACCTTGAAAAATAGGACACAGCCATCGACACGTAGAAAAGACCACCACTGCTGTCTGGCAAAAAAACTGCCCTCAACCGCTGCAGCACAGACAACAATAGAGCCATTCTGCAATACGTTAACAATTTAGTAGTACAGCAATACTTAAAGTTGCCCATAAGCCCCAGGGGGGGGGGGGTGATTTGCCACCTTGGGCGGTTCGCGGTAAGCGGGCAGCACAAATACACAAATACGAGGAAAGTTGCAATACAAGGACAACGTAACCCTCTGGCACAACAATCCATTCGGGCCAAGGCCTACCATCCGACCACTGCGTCCTCCACTTCTGCCCACCATGGGAGTTATGAGTGGGGTGCAGTACTTACTGGGGTTGGGACGTGGTCATTTCCCCGGCTCCTCCCGCTCTTCTCCACCAGGGGCCGCTACTCCTCAATAGGCCCCTCAAGGATCTAACGAGGCTGAGTACACCCCGGACTAAGTCTCCCAGCGGGACAGAATCCCCACACCGAAACGGGGAATCGAACCCGGATATCCTGTTGGTAAGCAGTAGCACTACCATCACGTTAAGGAGACGACCACTCAAAGGACGTATATACTTCTGGTAAAACATGATTAATAAACCTTTATGTTCAATTTCGAAACCTTGAGGCGGCGGAACTACTGTTTTGGGATTAAGCCCTTGCGATACAAACTGGTGACTTTTTCTTTAAATCTATATTAATATCATAAAACGGAAAAATTGTGAGCGCAGATATGAGATAATCTATAAACCATTACGCCTATTTTGATAATTATTTTTCCATTGATACGCACTGGCTTTCTCGGTGGACAAAGGCATTAATTTTCAATTTCTACACGATTAAAAGAGTTCTAGTCTGAGTACTACTTAGAATATGCATAAGGGTGGTGGGTACTCCCTTTCCTTATAATACCCCCAAAACTTAGTTATACATAAACAGAAATATACAATAAATGATGTATAATACATTTTTGTTTATATACACACATATCATCAATATATACACAATCCTCCCTCTTTCTCGTGTGAATTTCCATCCTCCCATCTCTCCTAAAATAATTCTAATTCATTTATTGTTGTAGGAACATCGGCTCATCGCTGAAGAATCAAGAACACTCGACTCCCTTTCCAGTTGAAGTCACCGAACAACGATAAAGTACCTCATTTTCTTACTAGTAGTACACCTCAAATTCGCATGAGCATGACAAACCTCCACTAACACTAGGTGCCTGATCTGGGCTTCTGCAAGGCCAGAACCCACTTCACACTCTGCATAGTATCCTCCATGCCTTAAAGTAGGGGAAGACAACTTCGGGCCGTGTGACGTATTTAAACGAAGAGCCAGCTTGTACGTTCGTGTGATGTCAGGCGAGAGCGGTGTATTGCTATGCTGCCTAGATCTCCGGCGCTACTTGCAGAAAACTGAATGAATATGAAAAATGTTATTAGGGCATGTTTACAACTTGCCCGGGCTGTTTAGGGAGAACCCTCTTAAGCCTAGTCTGAGGGTTTTTATTTCTTGTGTGAGGGATCTTAACGGCGTTAGTGCGAATTTTGTTTTTATTTTGTGTTTTTCTTGACGTTGTGTAGTGGTTTTGTGTTTGTGTTCAGTTCCCCGTGGTTCACACCAGTTTGAGACCAAGCTTCAAGATGTAGAAACATTGTCAACTACATTTCAGATCTTTGCGACCCCGTATTCATTGGATGTTAACAATGTTTTTAGCAGGTAGCAAATTGAATTGATAAATTTACAGTGCGACGATTTACTGAAGGACAAATATAAACACAAGGAAGACTTGGCTGATTGTTATAAGAATGTTCCTCAAACCAGATTTCTGAGGTTGTATGCCCTTGTTGCACGGGTATTATGTATGTTTGGTACTACGTATGTGTGCGAACAATTCTTTTCTGTTATGAACCTTTCTAAGTCAAAATCCCGAAGCATATTGTCAGATCACAATCTAACATGCAGTCTTCGGTTACAAATGTGCCGTACATTACGCCCTAACATTGACAAACTAGTTAAAGAAAAGCGAAACGGCAAATGTCGGAAAATGTCCACTTAATTGTTCTGCATAGCTCTCCTCTAGCTCAGGCAAAATAGTTATAATTTCTGTTCTATTGGCGTTATAACATGACTATTCACATAAACTAGAATTCATATATATGGCATAAAGTCGAAATGTAATTATTTATAATCTGTGACTATTCCGTAATTGAAACAGTCAACATTAAAATTACGATGTCCCGTATCCCATTTCCTCTTGCCCGCTGTGACGTCACACGTTCAACTGGCTTTCGCTGGGAGCATGAGAGCTGAGTGAGCTGACGTCACAGCAGCGTTACCTTTCTTCCCCTGCCTTAAAACCTTAATGCCTTTTAGATACCCTGAATGCACAACAGTACTAAAATGACTTAGCAACAGCAGATCCTTCATTAAGAGTATACTGAGAGGACCCTCTCTGTTGTGTTCGTGACATTAGCAGCGGAAGTTTGAGGAAACAGTTTTACAACTTCCTGAAATGTGGTCGATGGGTACTACTATATACTCCCTTGTATGCAGGCGTCTTTATAGTGAACACCCTGTAACATTCAGTTTGCTTCGGCAGTACCAGACACGATATACCAGGCCTGGGCGACTCGCATGTTACCTTGAGCGAGCCTCATTCTTTTACCTGCTAAACATACAGTTATCCATCAAGGTCGTGATCTATCTGAGCACCACTAGCCCAGCCCTTCCATATACCATGTTTTCCCATCCATCACTGTAGCGTAGCGTAGTGCATGGAAGGGGAGGGGATGTAGATCCCCTTCGGATGATCGCCACCAAGTGAGACAAAGGCGCGGCCAGACAGACAGACGGACGGACGGACGGACGGACGGACAGACAGGCTGGCATCCAGGTAGGCAGGCATCCAGGCAGGCAGGCATCCAGGCAGGCAGTCAGGCAGGTAGGCAGGCAGACAGGCAGGCAGACAGGCATCCAGGCAGGCAGTCAGGCAGGTAGGCAGGCAGACAGGCAGGCAGGCATCCAGGCAGGCAGTCAGGCAGGTAGGCAGGCAGACAGGCAGGCAGGCATCCAGGCAGACAGTCAGGCAGGTAGGCAGGCAGACAGGCAGGTAGGCAGGCAGTCAGGCAGGTAGGCAGGCAGACAGGCAGGCAGACAGGCAGGTAGGCAGGCAGACAGGCAGGCAGGCAGGCAGGCAGGTAGGCAGGCAGACAGGCAGGCAGGCAGGCAGACAGGCAGGCAGGCATCCAGGCAGGCAGTCAGGCAGGTAGGCAGGCAGACAGGCAGGCAGGCAGGCATCCAGGCAGGCAGTCAGGCAGGTAGGCAGGCAGACAGGCAGACAGGCAGGCAGGCGGGCAGGCAGACAGATAAATAATAAATAAATAATAAGTAAGTGAGTGACTGAGTGAGTGAGTCAGTGAGTGAGAGAGTGACAGAGTGAGTCAGTGAGTCAGTGAGTGAGTGAGAGAATGAGGGAGTGAGGAAGTTAGTGAGTGAGAGAGTGAGGGAGTAAGGAAGTGAGCGAGTGAGTGAGTGAGAGAGTGAGTGAGAGAGTGAGTGAGCGAGTGAGTGAATGAATGAATACATACATACACACGCACACACACACGCACACACATACATACATACATGAACGAACGAATGAACGAACGAATGACTGAATGACTGAATGAATGAATGAATGAATGAATATGCACTACTTGTATGGCCTTTCAAATTGAAATGCATCACGGGCAGGTGAGCTTCACCAACATTCTCATAAATTCACCAACACTTGGCAGAGAGTGTCTCATTTGAGAGGAGTGTTTCGAATGTTGGGAGACCAAGAGAGGTACGAAACTTTGATCGTGAAGAACGAGTTCGAGATGTGGAAGCAAACACATCAGGTAGCGCAAGAAGCATTGTTGTATGGCAAGGCGTTAGTCACATTCTGGGGAATTTTGCATTTCTGTATCCGAATCGCCCTCAGAGGGTGCAAGGATTAACTATGGCGGACTCTGACTCAAGGAAAAGATTCTGGCATCGCATGTTACAAAATTGTGTTATGATCATGAATTTCTTAGCATGGACCTTGTCCGTTAATGAGGCTGGGTTTACTAGCGACTGTAATACTCATAATTAGGACTATGAAAACCCCTATGAAGCACGACAGAACAGACATCAACAGAGGTTCTGCCCAAAGGTTTGGGTTGGAGTCATTCACGATTACCTTGTTGGTCTATATTTCTTTCCCCCGAGCCTGAATGCAGAGACGTATCTACAGTTTTTCAGAAATAAGTTGTATCATTCAATTGATGATGTAGCTATGGACGTCATCTAGAATCTGATTTCTAAACCATGGTGGGCCACCTCATTCCGATGTGATAGTATTTAATTTCTTGAATTATAAATTTCAGAATACATGATTGGTCGAGGGGAATTCGTTGGTTGGCCTGCTTGATCTTTTCTTTTGAATCCGATGAATTTCTTAGTCTGAGAATATTTAAGTTCCCTGATTTATGCGACACTTGTACCGGATATTGACACAACAGACCACGTGGTACAAATAAGACTGATCCCACAAGGGCGCTCACTGGAATTCACCCGCACCCCGCTACCGCACCCGCACCTAGTGCATAGAAAAATACACGCTCAGTTCGAGAAAATTTGTCCTACACATTATAACATATACCAGGTGGCCCACTTCATCCAGCATTGGCATAAGTAGATAACCCCTCGTGCGTTAAAACAATTGCAGAACTCCGCGGCGCAATTCTAGTCAGTGGCGTGTTTTGCCTCTCAGCTATGACAGTTGAACTAGCGTGTGTAGTCCGTGATAATAGACAATAACTGTATAAACTCACTCGCGTATGTGACGCTATCGTCTAACATTACGGATTAGAGATTATAAACTGCAAGCATGAGTAATGTTTCATTGGCATTTGTACGTTGCTTATTAATGTTATTGTTGAATTTTATTATTATTTATTGTTTTTATTTCTGTTTATAGTTATTATTATTATTATTATTATTATTATTATTATTATTATTATTATTATTATTATTATTATTATTATTATTATTATTATTATTATTATTATTATTATTATTATTATTATTATTATTATTATTATTATTATTATTATTATTATTGTTATTGTGGTTGTTATATTATTTATATTATGCCATTATATTATTATTCATATTATTATTGTCATTACTGTTATTCTTACTATTGTCATTATGGCTATTATGTTATTTATTATCTTTGAAGATATAGAAGATATAGAAACACAAAAATTGTTCAGCAATATATGGGAGAAAAAGATCATTAGAAACATTGTATACAAATAAAAATACGTGGGAAAGAGAAGTGTTTTTGAACAAATTAAATAAGGAACAAAGAGCGATCATTACTGGGGTATGAGTGGGTGTATGGAGACTAAAATGTATGAGAAAAGACCTCCAACAGAATCAATGTCCAATATGTGGAGAAAAGGAAGATATGGAGCACATAGTTTGTGAGTGTAAAGGAACCAAGGAACCTTTAGAGGAAATAGCGTATATATGGGAAGTGGTTGAAAATGGATAGAAAAGTAGCCTTAATTAAACCCTTCAGTAAAAATTGCAAGAAGGTAGATGAGTATTTAACTAAAGTAAAGAGGAAATGAATGTGATCAGGGAAAGAAAAGTAGATCAAAGATAAATTTACGGTTTTTTATGAAATGTTAGAACACGAGTATTGGGTACTTAATAATAATGATAATAATAATAATAATAATAATAATAATAATAATAATAATAATAATAATAATAATAATAATAATAATAATAATAATAATAATAATAATAATAATAATAATAATAATAATAATAATAATAATAGTAATAATAGTAATAATAATAGTAATAATGATAATAATAATAATAATAATAATAATAATAATAATAATAATAATAATAATAATAATAATAATAATAATAATAATAATAATAATAATAATAATAATAATAATAATAATAATAATAATAATAATAATAATAATAATAATAATAATAATAATAATAATAATAATAATAATAATAACAGTACCAGTAACAGTACCAGTAACAGTAACAGTAACAGTAACAGTAACAATAACAACAATAACAACAACAACAACAATAATAATAATAATAATAATAATAATAATAATAATAACAGCAACAACAACAATGAAATAATATAACACAACAAAAATAAAAATAATAAATGCTAATAATAATCATAATAATAAAATGCAAGAATAACTTTAATAAGAAACGAACAAAGAGCCAATGAAACATTACATACCCTCACACTTGCACTTTACAATCTCTAACCTGTAATGTTAGACTATAGCACCATATGCTGGAGTTAGGTTATACTGTTATTCTCTATTATCACGGACTAAACACGCTAGTTCAACTGCCTCTAACCTCACGTCTTCGCTGAGAGGCAGAACACGCCACTGCTCTCTCTATGGCTAGAATCGCGCGATGGACTTCTGCAATTATTTTAACGCACGAAGGGTTTATGTACTTACGCCGATGTCGGATGAAGTGGGCCACCTGGTATAGAGCTTGGACATCAGAATATAAATATAAATACGCCTGTAAATATGCGACAGCTTTTCTTTCTCTTTTTGTAATTTTTTTGTAGGTTCTTTAACGCCCATTCTTACTTCATACGTGCCGGTGGGCACTGATATATATGATATGACATAACACATAATTGGGAAATGAAACGTGGGAAGGAAACGCTCCAGGCTCTCCTGCATGTATCAACCATAAGGAGCGAGGAAAACCTGGAAACAAACTTCAGTCAGGGAGGACGGTAGGGACAGACCTCCCGTTCACGACATTGTGCCTTAACGGCCTTAGCCACCCTGTCACTAGTTTGGAGTTTCACAAAAAAAGAACAAAAAGTGTTTACAACTTATCAAGCCCAAGAGATTCTTCCCTAATTTAGAGTCTGGAAATCTCAAACCACCCCCCCCCCCCCAAATAAAAAACACAGTTAAACTGGCGAAATACAACAATGTTACAACTGGGTACGTACCACAACACAAAGATATTGAAAGCAATGAAAAAAGTCGGTTACTTTTTAGGGGAACAATCTGTGGAAATTCCAATTGGACTACTAGTTTGAAAAATCTCTTAAGCTTTGTAAGCAGACCTCCATGTGGGTCTCGTGTTGTGCTAGGGAACATTCAAGCAGACATTTTGATGTAACCATGAATAAGAGATTCATTGTTGCGGACATAAATACTCCCTCGATGCCTTCAGATTTCACGTCTTGGGAACACATGAAACCACTCATGTACGAAACTCTGGCGAGGATTGTATTTACTGTAATACCCAGATGTCCTAATTGCACTTCATCAGTTCAGGTTGAGGCGAGTGGAGTCATGCTATCAAATCATTGGCAGCGATTTCGAGCAATTGCTGTAAAACCTAATATAGGGCTCTAATTGCTTTGTTTTCTAAATTTTCTAACTAGCTACACTCCCTGAGCTATCGTGTGGAATTATTATTTAATGCTCCAATAATGCTTTCTAACAAATGCTCCACTTTATTAAAAGGCTCTTATCGACAGTGGTGGCATCTCAGGAAAAATTTGCACTCATTCCTTCGATTATTCTATTGAATGTTGAAGCCGGAATTGTGAACGCCATAATTATGGAAATAATACTGCTTCACATGACAGAATTAAATAACCGGGAGATATTAAAATCGTCGCATGTATAAAAGGTACAGACCTGGGAACATCGTTCACGGTTAAAATTGTCAGAAGGGACATATAACGGTACGGACAAGTCATTAGTGGCAAGTTCCAGGTAACGGACTAAAACCCTGTAAGACCAGTTTTCCTGGAAATCGCTTAGTGCAGCTGTGTTGAACAGGAAAACAAGGGATGGTCACGTACGCTTCGGCGAAACCCCGTTGTCAGCATAGCGGTAATTAAGAAGTGAAAGGCATTAAGGGGAATTTAATGAGAAGTTAGAATGTGACTTGTCGCCCAGATCCCCGAATGAGCAGGTCAGTCGGGACACTTGCCCTTCGGACCGCGAGCGAGCAGGTCAGTCACATGACTTGCATCCCGGATCCTCGAGTGTGAGGACACATTACATTTTACAGTAACAATCTTCGGTCTTAGTAAAGACACAGTAATGACGTAACATTTCTAATAGCGATCGGCAAATCTCAAGCATTGTTTTGATTGAGAATAAAAGTGTTTCAACGAGAGTTCTGGTTTTTATGTGAAAATACCCACGCATACCCAATAATTAAGGTCCGTGCAGAGCAGCCGGAGCAGAAAGTACCTGAGAACAGCATTCCGCTTAATATAGTGGAACAGAGGACGTGGTAATCCGCTTCAATGTATTATACATATTTCCATAGAAATTACTCATATGATCTCAATAGTGGGTTTCTTTAAGGAGGTTCGTTTTATACAGTAAAATAAGAACACAAGGATTAACTAAGTGAAAAATAAAGCTTTATTTACAAAAGTATTAATGACAAAGATACACATTATGTACAATGAAAGACAATGGTCATGAAGTCCCAAGCTGAGTGTTAATGTAGGATGTGGTATGAATTCATTAGTGATAGGATGCATGGGAATATACGGGGACGGAGTGGGAGTAAACAGGGGCGGCATGGGAGTAGACGGGGGCAGCATGGGAGTAGACGGGGGCAGCTTGGGAGTAGACGGGGGCAGCATGGGAGTACACTGGAGCAGCATGGGAGTAAGTAACTACAGGAGCAACAACCTTCTTCACTGCAGGTACAACGACCTTTTTGACTACAGGTACATGGGCGGGATGCACCGCGTGACCGGACTTGTGCACCTGGGCCTGGAATCCAGTGTGCTTGTCTGAGGAGTAATGCACTGTGCGGGTGGTGCCGTCAGGTTCCACCAGGCTGTAGTAACCTTCTACTCTGTCACCTTCACGCTTCTCGGCTTGCTCCTTGATATCACCAGTGTGTTCGTCCTTGACGCCGTACTTGAACTCGTAGTGGGGTGGTGCCTGTCAAGCAGAGAGAAGGACCACGTGAAACATACCATGCTTGAGGTATAAAAGCTTGCTTCAAGGTAACATACAATGTGTGGCAGACTATGGGAGCATATTGTTCCTATATATAGAGGGTGAATACATATTATTACATCACAGTTATAGGAGACTACACCGTTGCCTGTATTGTATGATGTGCAGGCTATTCTATTTTTGTGTGGATGACGTCATAGTTACTTCGCTGTTAGCCCACACTAGCGCTCTTAGCCTACAAATAGTTGCTGTCATTTACACTGATTGGTGGATAATCATAAATTGGGATTAGGTAAATAATATATGTAATAGCTCCTTGTTCTGAGGTGTAGCAAAGTTTCGTTCCAGTGGTGTAATGCGGCTTGGTTCATCGGGTATCTCCAGGGAGGCCGGCTCACCTGCAATTCAGTGCCTGTATCTATGCTAACGTACACTATTTTGAGCATTTATTTTAAGAACGTGTACATGATATATGTTTCACTTCATGAGTACTGCATCGTAATGTATAAATTGAACGCGAGTAAAATAGTTTTAACATAGAAACATAGGGTATAGGGTAAACAGAGAGGGCGACACCTCGCACACCACTACCAACTCAGATCTATGTGGCTACTACCCCCAGGAGGCTGGGGTGAAGTGAGGGAATCACAGGGTGCCACAGTATCGCAGCTAATCAGGTCACAGAGGCGCGCGGAAGTCCCTAACAAGTGCTGAGATCTCTTCATCTTGGCGCCGAGCAGCCACCACACACCGCGGTCCCGGTATCGCACAGGCATCCCCCTTCCCCCTACCGAAGCTAGCGCTCACTCCGTGCGTTCAGTGGGTGTCAAACAGGAGTCCCTCCCCAACAGAGCAGCGGTCACCCAAACACCACCTAGCGCCGAGAACAGCTTTTACCATGCGCAAGCATCCACATCATCTGTCCGGCACCGCCAACACATTTGCCTGAAAGCACACCTGAAAGATGATAAAGAAATGGAATGAAGGGATATGATAGAAAGGAAACCGTAGCATAAAATAATGCACCGCAGCCTAAATGAGAAGGGGAAACCACGGAGAAACCAATGTCAGAGTGTGCGGCCACGGGGATCGAACCTGCGACGTCCCGAATGCCGGCCACAGAGTTACCACCTGAGACATCCCGCTCGATAACAGGGAAATAAAAGGCGTATTCTCATGCTTAGGGTAATATAATCATGTTCCTTCTCTATACGAAAGGAACATGCACCAAATTTTCTAGGAAACATTTTGGTTAGAGGTAGTTACGTACCCCTCCCTCTCTCTCAAACTTGCACATGCGTATACACACGTATGGGACTATCAACAATAGAAGTGTAGTGGAGCTAGGGTCGTCCCACCCGGTCGGGTAGTACCTACATACGACATGAAGAGCGAGTGAGAGCGAGAGCTTTACAGCACGTCAGCAACCACTATAATGACCCATATATCCCTATTTGTCCGTTAAGTAGGAGGGTCTAGAGCAGAACAGGCAAACCGGTTTCTGTGCCGGAGTCATAGTGTTACAGCGTGGAGCTAGACAAGTCCACGTCACTCAATTTCTATAAAAGTAGTTCTCAGTGTCAGCAACGAGCTACTAATAATTATAATTAACCGATCAGTCATCGTGATCGGTGGAACTGCTCAACTTGTGGGCGTTGACGCGTCTGTTATGTCATTGCTAGTATTCCAGTTGGGAGCAGCAGGTTGCAGTTTGTTTTGGGTGCATTAGAGGAAAGAATGAATACTTACATAATGTTCAACTTCTACAGTTTTTACAGCGATGGGTGCATGAGCCACTTTCAGCAGCGCGGGAGCATAGTGCTGGTAATGTTGTCCTTCGTACTCTACTGGTACTGATAGGGCAGCACTCGTCAGAGCGAGGAGTACGGCAGAGATCTGAAACAAAATACACCCTATATATAGTATTTGGTGGTTGTATCAGTAGTGAGCAACTGAAGCGGGCATTTCGCACAGTTCGAAGGTGTTACATATTTTTATAAGTTTCTTTCATGGATTCTGGTTAGGGAGATCTAAGAGTAGAATATTTTGAATGAAATTGAATGTAGGGCGGTGCTTTTGGCAAGGGACTTCGATTTCGAAGGCCTAGATGGGATAAAAATGAAAATTATTAGTTTGGAATTTATTGTTTAAACATAAGTTTAACATCTACGTCACATCAGAGCGGTTACGCTTTGTGTACCATCGGATTGAGTAAATTCCTATAAGATAGCCATAGTTTCTAGTTTTATACCGTTGATTCGGCCAGAAAATGGTATTTTGTGATCCTGTAATTCCTTACGTGTAGTCAATATGATGCCAAACAAATTATCTTAGTTGTGTACGCCTTCTTGCTCCATCATTTTGTATATCGTTCTTCTATTTTGCGGTTTAAACGTATTACCTGGTGATTGTGGGACCATGAAAAAATTCCTGCAACGTTCATCTATACATAGGATTTGAACTTACGACCTCCCGAATGCCAGCTAAAATCACTACCAACTTTAGCATCCTGCTCAGTTTGATTTTATTTTTTACTCCGTTTCTGCTTCTGTTGGTCTTGAAACATGGCTCAACTAATATATAGATGTAGCACTAATGGCAGTGGATACTGACTGTCTATGATTGGGATGCTGCAGGTCCACAGCAACAGTCGATATTTCTAGACCCCATGTACTGCTGTATTGCGGGTTACTATGCCCGAAGTGCAGATATTCACTGATAGATACACTGCTGCTGCTAGTAACCGAAACTTGGTAAATCAACTAAAGTTAATGCCTTCTAAACGGTTGAAATAGTGATTGTCTGAAAATAAATGTCATCCAGTTACTTTGTGTTTAGTGCAAATGTGCACAGTGGAGTACCTAGTAAATGACGATGAAAGTAAAGCCACATTGCTTAAGGCAAGTTAATTTATTATACATCACTGATTAAAAAGAGGTTAGAACACGTAAATGTGATATTTAAAAACAAATTTTTCACATTAAGATATATTTTCTGTAGTTATGCATTGTCGTGTATAAATGATTAAGTCATTTTGAGAATCTCAGATTTTTTTTGTTAACGTCCTCCAACGTAGTGTCATGTTGGACGGTGACTGACTGAAATGGGTGAAATGATGCTCAAATGAGCCCGAGGTCCATAGAGCTTGAAGTTACTCGACATTCGTCTTCTCAGGATAAGGGAAAACCTCGTGAAAAAGCTTACCCTGATAACTTACCCTAAGCGAGATTCGAACGAGAATCTCAGTGCAGAATCATGTTGAAAGCATGTTTCTTTCAATTTCTGTTATTTCTTACGCAACAATGAAGCACAGATTGAAGAAAAGTATATAAAATAAATAATACTGTTTAAAATTTATAACTAAATGGATATATTGTTACTGTCTTCCAAACCATACTTAGAAACAATGCAGCTGTACAGAGTATGAAATGTTTATCTGCCCTGAATATTTACCTGAGGCACTTGACCTAATGCACAGGTTCTTCTGAGCTAAGCTACCTGGACTGGCCAATACTTCACTCATGTGAATAAATTATGCAGGCAGACCGAAATAAAGATCTGTAAATGTATATGTCTTTATTAAATCAGGTCAAAGGGTACAATATGCATAAGCGGGTCTTTGGGTTTTGAATGTCTTTATACTGAAAATGTACAGACTGATCTCAGATAATAAGTAGTGTGGGGCAAGCTAAATATAGCACCGTAGCTTGACTATCTAATAACACAGAATATCTGCTTCTGCAAGAAAGAATAACTTGGTTTGTTCTGAAGAAACTGTACTCACATCATTTTTATTCAACGCTTAGATGATTTGTACTTTTTTGCATGTGACATATACTACATATTTTGATCAGTTACAGTTTGGGATATTTAGGTTTGTAATTGTACTACGTGTCATTATTAAGTATGGTTCACCTTAAGTACTTGAAAATTCTAATTAATAACAACAAATATCTCTTGAATGATTAGTGTCACAAAAGGTTGACAAACTGTGTGCTTCAACGAGATCTACATATTTTGTGGGGTAAGGTTTTATGTATTTCTTATGGTTTACCAACTACACAAAACTTATTCATACTGGAGAGGAATTCACAAGTTATTCGTAGAACATTCATCATGTTATTTTACTTCTCAGGCAAATATCTCAAACATTATTTTAATCAAAATAATTAGAGTAATTTTGGGGAAAATAAAAATAATGACGACCTTTCCATTTAAAACGCAGTTTGTGATGGGAGATTTTCTTGTAAATCTTCGTGTCACATCGTCCAAGGACGATGCTAAGTTTGATTCCCAAGTATGCAATTTAATTGTTCTCATTTCTGAGTTATGCTGCTCAGAGATCCAGAGAGATTCACAGCGGTTGGACCATTCGCTTCTCACCAAAGCGGCCCAGGTTCGATCCCAGGCAACCGCATGTGGGAATTGTGGTAGGCGAAGCGGCTCTGGGGCGGGTTTCCTCCTGGTTCTCCGGTTTCCCCCGCCATCTCATTCCACCGGTGCTCCATCTTCATTCTATGTATCATCAGTGTCACCGCCTGCGGTGCCATGTGTAGTAAAAGCGGGCGTTAAACACAACAAAAAACAGAGATCCACAGATACTTTTTTTCTAAAAATTCTTTATTTAGATTCAAGGAGTCTCAAAACGTGTATTTCCGGTGAAATGTCAGTATCAAATTTATGGGTGGAATGCACTACCTTCCTCTACTAAATAAAGGTAAGTGCAGAGAAAGTAAAAATCTGCATAATGTGTCAAAGCTGACGATAGAAGAGGCGTTTCTAAAATAATTACCTGGAATGCCTCTATTTAGTTATTACTTTTCCGGACTTTATATAACCTGACTGGTGCATTATGCAATTTAAAAGCTGGAGTTAATCTTATTTTGGTGCACGATATACTCTCACTGGGAGCAGAGCGTCAGTTACTTACTGGGTAACATGTCCAGTTCCTGCTTGCACTTTATTATGAGGAGAATGTTGTGAACCCATGTGGGCGTTTGAAGGTGGAGTCCAGCACTTGGACAACTAACTCCCTTTTGCCACAAGCGTCTCTCTTAAAGACGGCAATGAACAGGCGTGGATTATATCATATGTTTCATTTCTAACAATGGTCTATCTTTTATTAACTGGTCTACCCGACGTTGCACCGACGGCATTTTAAATCTCGAATGACAAGTTAATTTAATTTACCTTCTTCCGTATTCTTATAAAGTCACTGTCCACGATGTAAATAATTTTATAGTGAATCCTTCCCTTCGCTCTATAAGCTCCGTACTATTCCTAGTAACGGATGGCAATTCCCCTGAAAATTCACATGAAGTATCAGTAGATGTTGTATTTTTAATTTATTTCACTCCTCCCCGCTATAGATGATAGACAAGTGTATTTTAACGTGAAGGAATTGTCTGAATGGGCGAATTATCTTAGATAAAACAGTAGATGAATTTGTAAACGTCTGTACCTTCTCTATGGTTCCTTAGTTGCTTCACTTAATATAGAAATCCCTGGTGTCAATTATAAACAATATAGGGCCAAAACTACATCCCTATGCTGCAGTTTTACCCTTTACTGACTGAGCTCCTTAATATCTTAGATAATTCTTTTGAAATTTGATTGTACACAATTTAATGCACCTTTTGTAACATATTGAGTGGATCTAATGCTTTAGTGATTAACTATAACTGCATATTAGCCATGTTCATGCACTTCCGATTAAGATGATGTTACATTATAAGATCAAACAGGAATCTCCGAGTGCCAAGAATGTAGGAAATATGCCAATTTTACAATTTTCATAAAATATTGCGGGCTGTTAACTAATAGATCTTAGGAATTCCAGTCATTCAATTTTTAATTATTAATTCTTATGCCATAGAAATGTAAAGTTAGTTTTGTCCTAAAATTTGGCTATAGTACCTATTAAAGATAAAGATATGTTCAGAAATGGAACGTCTGGAAGTAAACATTTTGGAAATGTCACACAGCAACCACTTTTTAGTTTCTCTACTGGTAAGTAGGGGAAGTATTGTATTCCACCCAAAAATTCGATGTCGAGATTTCACCGGAAATATATGTTTTGAGGCCCCTGAATCCAAAAAAAAAAGCATTTTTAGAAAAAGGTCCGTGTGTGTCTGTGTCTGTGTGTCAGTCTGTGTGTCAGTCTGTGTGTCAGTCTGTGGACAGCATAACTCAAAAATGAAAAGTCGGTTAAAAACCAAAGTTGGTATTTAAGTTTAATGTCCTTCAAGGATGCGACACGAAGATTTTGAAGAAAATAGCCCCACCTTAAACTACCCTTTACATGGAAGATTTTTCGAAAATTTTGATTTTCTTGAAAATGGCTCTGACGATTTTGATTAAAATGCCGTATGTTTGAGATATTTTTATGACAAATGAAATGTATATCTTGAATTTTCTTTCTATAGCCCCTGTAGTTGTATTTACTCTGGACGACTTTTGCATAACTGGTAAACCGTTAGAGATAGACCAAATCACACTATACAAAAAATGTAGATCTTGCTTAACTACATAACTTATGTCTCAATAAATTTTCTTGTAGGGTGAACCATTTCGGAGATATTCCTTGTAATGTGTGTGAGTTTCGGAAAACTTAGAACTTTCGTGAAATGGGTCATCGCTGTTCATTTTTTTATATGTTAAGTGTGCAAAGACAACAGAATCTCAAAGCTTTAAAACATTCTATCGCACAAAGCCTACTGTATTCCCTCTGGCACCTACAAGGAAATTAGCAGTAAGATAATTTGTAGAAATGTTTATCTTAACTAACACGAAGAAGATATAGGAATAAGAATTTGTAAGAATGGTTAGTACAAGAGTAGAGAAAGTCATATGAGTGCAACACATCAGATTTTTACTATAAGTGTTGGTTAAGCTACATTCAGTTTTCTCTCTTTAATTATGTAGCATATGCTGGCACTGTCCTTGAACATAATACACATATGAAATCTAGGAAAGTTGACAACGTTGCGTTGATCTTGGTCAGTGAATTGAGCTGGCTTATGGATGTAAACAGATGTGGCGCTTTCGCTTTCGCTTTAATGGTTTGGGAGCTGACGCGCAGTAAACACAGAAGTACAAGGCAGCGTATTTGTGTTCTCAAGAAGCATCGTTAGTATGTTTGTTTATGTACTGAGCTAGGGAAAGTGACACCCACACAATCTGCACTGTTGCCAGTTTGTTTTCGAGAAAACTAAAATATCTCCGTCGGAAATGGTCAGACAAAAACGTAAGATACAAAATGTGTTCCAAATATTGAGATCTATCACTGGTTTAAATTAATGTAATGACTTCCCTTCCACCCTGTATGTTGTATGGCCCCCTGAATCCCCAAAAAAAGCATTTTTAGAAAAAGGCCCGTATATGTCTGTCTGTGTGTCAGTCTGTGGACAGCATAACTCAGAAATGAAAAGTCGGTTAAAAACCAAAATTGGTATTTAGGTTTAATGTCTATCGAGGATGCGACATGAAGATTTTGAAGAAAATTGCTCCACCTTAAACTACCCTTTATCTCTAAAGATCTGGCTGAAATCATGAATTTGGGATGTTATGAAAAATAGAATTAAAATGCTTGTTAGGAAGTTTCTACCATTTTCATCCATGTGAAATTTTGTATAATTTGAAAATCATAAAATATAACAAAATGTGTTGCAGGAAAAATAGTGTATAAAAAGCCTACAGTTATTTATTGTACTTTATAAATGATTTACGAAATATTTGCTTGCATTTTTTTAAGATTTAACGTATTAACGTAATAATTATATCTTGAGACATAAGCACTAATTATTGTTGTTTTGTTACTCTCGAACTCCTGACTAATGAAATTACACTGATATTCTATGAATAGTTGATCATAGTCTCACTCTCTTGCACATCATTAGTTTTAAGAAAAGTATACTATGATCAACACGAGGATTTTATATGAATAGTCCAGTCATGCAATTTATGTAAACTGCTACTATGTACAGAATAAATAGTCTGAATCACTTCAATCCCAAACCGACCCTATGTAGCTGGTGAAAGGTGGAATGCTGAGATTATGCCCTTCCTGTTATTACACTATGCCCATGATACGAGTATTCTCTGCAAACAGAGACAGAAGATATCTACAGCGGACGCTCGCTCTAGCTGTGGCACCAAGGAGTTAGTTTTTAAAACTAGTCCGGCGTGTATCTTGGACTTGCTTCTCTGCTCTTTCTTTCTCTTTTCTTCTTCTTTCTTTTTTATTTGAAAGATTCTGTTATTGCCAGAATGGAATCGCTCCAATAAATATAACAAGTGAAGCGAATCCGTTTGAGATAGATTCTCGTTACGCCGTTTGCATATAGTGACACGTTAGGGTATTTCCTGTTATCAGGTGGATGTCTACAATGACTGATTCCATCACTAGACGAGCATGGTGGCAAGGGTTAGCCCACCAGCGACGGGAGAGAAGGAACACACTTCAGACGTGAACTGGCCGACAGTTTCTCCTCAGGGACCATCTCTTTCAACGTATAAGGTTCTTTTACGTGCAAATAAAGATTACATAACGCCAACGGCTTTGCTTCCCTTCCCAAGGAAGCCATCGCTCTCTGATGGGTTTGAACCCACGACCTCATGAACCACTAGACCCAAGAGGATGACTGTCAGTACTACGCGAAGCAGGAATATACAGTATTAATTTATTTAGAAGTATTGAACCCATTGGGCCCAATTATCGATTATAGAGTCTTTGCTGGAGACAAGATATAGTGGATATTACGAATTGCTCAATGTACCTTGTGGAGCAGAACAACATACAGAGACTCACTTCCTTTAATAATACGGCACTATGAATCAATAGTTAAACTGTTTTTAGAACTATTAAGATTCATTAAAATATGACACCAAGTTTACACAGTTTCACAATTTAACGGATTACCACAACTCTCATATTTTAAGAGAAACACTGTCTTTTACTCAAGACTAGAGTTGTCCTCTACCAAAACCACGGTTCGGTAGCTTTGAACAGTACGTTAATGACGTAGTAAATGGTAAGATTACCGGTAGTATTGTTAGCATTGATAGGGAAAGAAACGTAATATAAAATACAACGAATCAAGAAATTTAATGAGAATTTCAAACATAATGATCATAAACAACTGTGATGGTGAGTTTGGTCACTGTGATCAAAATATATTGTACTTTTCGGTTCCAAATCAATACTCGTCATGTAAAGTTTTTGAAGACACTAAAGTTCCGTAGGTTAAGCAGCTCTTTATATGCCCTCTCTGAGTTTCGAGAAAGTTCAAAGTTCAACGTTTCCTGTTTCTAGAGGAATCTAGTAAAACATGATGAAAAAACGTAAACAGCGCAATCGGTACGAGGTAACGCCCGATAGGTATGCAACACACCTAACGTGCGTGTAATGCGGGTATGTTCTTAACAGACTAATTCTATTAGGAAAACTGCCGTAGACTACACTCACTTATTATAGTGTACTGTAGCCCACGGTAGTTTCGCAGTTCTACTCATGACTAAATAATACCTTGGAGGAGATCTTAAAAGTGCCGCTACTTGTCAACCTCCTAACATTGTCTCAATGTAATTTGAACTCTATGTTCCCTTGAGATTAATAAAGAGAAGTAGATTTGACGGACAATATAAACTTGAGAATTTTATTTTTCTCTAGGAGTGCAGAAACTGTTAGTAGTAATTAAATCATGTTTGACATATCGTAATTGGAGCTAGAAAGGGAATATTTTTGAAAACCTATCTTCCATTAAAACAATAGCGTTGAGGTAGTTTCTATGAACCACAAGTGATATGGTCGATGTTAGTTTAAATTCATAATTAACATAACATAAAAATTAAAAGAAATAAAATTTAATCTTTAAACTATTTAGGTACAGCAGTACTTTGTACTAATCTGCACTTACTCCGAACAAACTTTGCTGGATGAACATTAGTTTCTCTCAGGAATTTCTAAAGTGCAAGCTGTAGTTCTACAGGTAACTAAGAAAATGTGTCCATCTAATACTTAAAATGAGTGCATTTCTTGTTGTAATCCTAACTCTTAAAGAACAATTGATTATTAAGTGATCAACATGCGCATTCGACAAACTGTTCTCCGTAAGCCTTATCAGTGTTTCCTCAGGGCTACCAAGAAGAAAGAGTTTTGATGGTTTACTCCATAAGTCCACAGTAACTTTGAGGTGTTATGCAGCAACAAACTGAAGAAACACACCAAAACTTTGCCCCCAAGATTCTGGAAATTATATTGCAGAAATACTTTGGACAAGAATATTTCAGATTTTCTTCCCAATCTTGTTTAAAGGGTAATATCTGGCCAATATTATATCCTAATATTTTATTTTTTATATAATAGTTAGGAAATGTAGTGTCAAAAAGATTTTTGTAAGATTTTTAACAATGTTCAGTTTATAGTGTTATATTTTACATCTGATAGGAACATAACTCACATTTTTCATGCTCTCAACACCATCGCTTGGTCCGCGACGAAATCTTATATACAGCATGTTACATAATTCAACGGACAAACTTTCAGTGCTTACAGAGAAGTTTTCAGTGAGCACTTTTATATAGAGCTCTTATGGTCTTTGAGTTCACGGTTTTTGCAACAGATCAAATCCAAGAACGAGCTAGTGCGCAAGTGATAAAACTTCTCTGGGTTGTTGCTGCTTGCAGATAAACTGGACGTACTATCCCAAGTGAATATCTCCAGTATGTGCAATTAAACTTTAAATGAAACGCGAGAAATTAAACTTGGGTTCATTCCAATATATGCCATTCATCTGTTGGCGGTGTGGGTGAGTTTAAGCACTTGAACGGGTTTTCAACCCAGAAGCACCAGAAGCACACTAATGGCCTCACTGTTGCTGCAGCTAAAATCCTTTGTCACTCTTGGACGTATGATTCACCATGTAAAAGTGGAGGTATCAGTGGTGCACTGGCTCTTGCTTTTGGATACATTTTTCTTTTTGTTTAGGAAAAGGAAAGCTGATTGAAAATGCCACAATGGAAGCTGTTTTCTAATTTGTAGAAGATAGATTAACTTTTTAGAGTAGAAATTAGTATGTCATTCGTATCAAGTCTTTCAAATAAAAAATCAATATGTAAGTTCAAAGTTTGTCGACACAGACGATAGGAGTTCTGTATTAAGATGTTCCTATACCATCCCTCTGCAAACCTTGAAAATTTGTTAGTTGAATTCTTGAAGACATTTTTAACGAATCTTTTAGCAGTTCATGTTGTTTTATGGAATTATGCTCAAATCGGCCCGGAATATGCTTAGCTAAGTGCTTCCGGAAGTTTGTCTTGGAGGACAATGAAAAAACCTGGAAGAAACGTTATAAGGCAAATCCAGAGGATTCAAACTTAAGGTGTTCGGTTTGCAAGACATATTAGCTGCTCCACATTATGGGAGTGGGCGAAATGTTAATGGCAAGGATGGTAATGTACGTCCGACCCCGTTAGGTGGCAGACACGACTTTGCCAAGGGGGTAGTGGGCAAAGTGATTCAGTCAAACATCTTCAATATGTGAATGATGTGACTTCCACACAGCCAGTCTCGAACCCAGGAAGGAAGCTGACAGAAGAATTCCCACCGTGGTTACGGCCCTTTGCGTGCTAGTCAGACCGCTAACCAACCATGCTAAGCCGAATCCAAATGGTACCTAACATGTTACTTTAAACGGTTGGTCCCGTTCTTCTATTTCAAGTAGCGCAATTAAATCTGAATTAAACACGCTATGGTTCTTACCTGAAAGAAAGCAGCCATGTTGTTTTTCGTTTGCGTGCTTGTAGGAACTGTTGTAGCGACATGAGAAAGGATAGGTGCTTTTATACATAGTCTGCCTATGCGTGCGGACCCCCCCCCCCCCCCCCCTACAAGCGGTTCCATAACATATAACATTCACTGCCCGACTCCTCAGTTATGTAAAACACTTAATCTGCACTCATGTGAACATTCACCAATCTGCCTTTCATTACCACTTGTAGCTATTCTACGTCGAGTAAAGTTAATGGCTTCGGGCAACCGTGTCATCACATCTGGTGCAGCTAATCGTAATCCAGTATTAATAACCCAGGACATAAATCAGATCGATTCAGGAAATAAGTCTCTGATTTACACTAACGGTACCCGTTTGTTTCTCTGCTTGGCACCTACATCATTTTAAAAAATAGTCGAGTACTTTCCCTACGTGTTTAATGCTAACTGGCTGTCTTTCCAAATTGTAGGTAGAGGAAGCATCTTCTTTAATTGTGTCAGTTGTATAATGAACTACTTTGCTCATATTACAGTCACATTCGCTCCCACATGCATACTTCCAGACTGTGGGGGGATAGGGAATTACCTACTCTGGAGAAAGAAAGATTCCCAACACCAGCGGGGAATTGAACCCGGGACCTCTGGTTGAGAAGCTAGAAAGCGGACAACTTGACCGTAGAGGAATCTGTAGAGGAAGGATTGTTTCCTATCCAAAAACTGTATATCGAGATTTACGTTTTGAGATTTTTAAATATCTCCGAAAGAAAGGAGAAAAGGTATCTGATAAAATTACATTCACAAGGCTTTCTATACGTAGTTTTCTGTAAAATATTCATAAAAAGGTTATTCTTCTGTCTACCTGTTGTGTATTTAGGTGAACCTACGTATTATATTTTTGGGACCTTTTGTCAAGGACTAATTAGACATCAGTATATTATATTTTTGATTGCCTTTGTTGCTTAATTAATGCCCTTTAGTCGGGTAGGTCATATTGGATGGCGAAATAAGGAAATTATGAAATTGATGCTCAAATAGGCTCGGGGTCCCTAGGGCTTAGTTATCCCACATTCGTCTTCTCAGGACAAGGGAGGTCCCGGAAAAAAAACCTTATCAGGTGGTTCACACCCTAAGAGACTTGTTGCATGTCAGGCCACCCCCACGCCACAGAGATGGGATATCTACATATTGCATTATAAGTATAAGAGGGATGAAGTATGTGATGGCTTTGAAGTTCCATGCATTTGCTTGAGCACCAGGAAAGGGGGGGGGGGGGGGGGAGAGAATGACTTACTACAAGTACAAATTAAAAGCATTTGAAGTTCAAGTCAATAACGAACACAAAAGCTCCCAGAAATGGTTAAGTCACAATATTCTTTAGTTTTCATAAATTTTGTCAAAATGCATAGTGTATTTCCAGGACAACAAATAAAAACACAAACACGAAAACATTCTGTGTCTGCGCGTCTGTGTGTCTGTGTGTGCGTGTGTGTTTGTGTGAATTTAGTGGCCATGGCCTCTAGGGTGTCCTGCTCCCCCCCCCCCCCCTTTTTAAAAATATATATAAATTTCCAATATTTAAGTTCACCTACGATATTATCTGGGTAATGTTATTTTTTGGAAGCTAATACGATTTCATGGCCTTTCGGGTTATGTTGACATTGTAGGTAAATTAATTATCCCGTATTCACATATACCAACCTAACCTATCATCCTATATTACATAATTTTAAGGTCTAGGCTGCTAGCATTTTCACACCCTTAAACTTAACAATATTTTGATTAATACAGAGTTAAATATAATCAAACCTACTTGTTTATTTTTACCACCTCAATAATTGTCCCCTTGTTTATATTCCATACGTTATAATTAAAACAAAATAAGGCACTGGAATCTTTCCAACTTTCATTGTAATGACAATCGAAGGTATTACACAGAGTTATTGAATCTTAATACACGTTCCGCGAGATAAATAGAGTAGCCGTACTCAAATCAATGATTACCCATAGTAAGCATAACGGCTAACTTAAACGAGGTGTTGATTCCGAAATAGAACAAAACTGGAAAATAGGCTGTACTTCTCTCACACCTGAAAAGTCTAAAGAGACAATTACTACTTATTTCCCAAAAATTGTATCCAATACACGTGTGTTAAGTGTTTTTACTAACCCTATGGCATTGAAAAACTTTTCCTCGGTCCAGTAAAAATCACTTACTGTTCTTATATTGCAATATACTATAATCGTGTATTCCAGTTTCGTCCTGACAAAAAGTGAATACTTATGGACTCGGAACAGACATTTAATGCCTAATCCTCAGGCTTAGATGGTGCCGATGATAGCCATAATCAGTTGCTAGTTAGGCAGCTGGTGTTGAAACAAACTCGTCCTTTTTCCGTTGCTAGCTGTCATGTTTTATGTTATCCAGCATCCTTGGCCTTCAGTTGCCAGCCCAGCGGCTCTTCTTAGCGCCAACTTACATATTCCACAAGTATGAGAACCTTGTTTCCGAACGGAACATATTCCCCCCATCCCCTTCCCCCTAATAAATTAAAAGGACAATACCAGTTGTTAACACTTCCTCGAGCCTACTTTTACATATACCATGACATATTGGATGCCAAAACATACCACCTCTCACATTAAATACAGAATAAATGCTGACTTTTACAAGAAAATATACTAAATATTTCCACATTCAGTTATTCATGAACACGGAGTGTATATCTGACATTCTATAGACATACTAAGTATTCTACATGTGATACCGAGGTAGTTCATTATGATGAAGTATAAATTATGGACATAAATTATTTGCCATATTACTTTCTCTACTATCTATATAGAGACCGCCTCCGTAGCGCAGCTGGCAGCGCGCTTGCCTGTGGCGCGGAGGACCCGGGTTCGATCCCCGGTACCAGCATGGGCATTTTATCCCCTCTGGGAGGTCTGGCACGGGGTGCACTCAGCCTCGTTAGGTCCCGGGGGGACCAATTGAGGAGCTACTTGATGGAGAAGTAGCGGCCCCAGGTCGAGAAGACCGCATAACTGGCCGGGAGGGCTCGGGGCGCTGACCACGTCCCACCCTCCAGTACTGCACCTCACCAATGACGCCTGTAGTGGGCAGAGATGGGGGACGTAGCGGCTGGGCGGTAGGCCTTGGCCCTTCGTGGGCTGTCGCGCGGGGTTTACACTATCTATATAGTAAGTAGAAGTATTGTATTCGACCCAAAATTTCGATGTCGAGATTTCACCGAAAATAATATTTTGAGGCTCCCCGAATAAAAAAGAACACTGTTTACAGAAAAGTCTTCTGTGGTGTGTGTGTTTGTGTGTGTGTGTGTGTGTGTGTGTGTGTGTGTGTGTGTCAGTCTGTATGTCTGTCAGTCTGTGGACAGCATAACTCAAAAACGAAAAGTCGGTTAAAAATCAAAATTAGTATAAGTGTAACGTCTTTCAAGGATGCGTCACGAAGATTTTGAAGAAAATAGCCCCAACCTAAATTACCCTTTACATGAAACATTTTTCGAAAATTTTGATTTTCTTGCAAAACGATTTTCTTCTAGCGATTTTGATTAAAATGTCATATGTTTGAGATATTTTTATGACAAATGAAATGTATATCTTGAATTTTCTGGCTATAGCCCCTGTAGTCGTATTTACTCTGGACGACTTTTGCATAGTTGGTAAATCGTTAAAGACAGATCAAATCATACATTATTTCACTTATTTAGCATTAAGTTTAAAACAAGGATATCAGGTACAAGATTTGAACAAGCATAATAACTATACTTCGTTCAAAATATTATATTCCAGACATTAGTATAATTTTCTTATTTTAGTACTGCAGCTTCTCTTATATACAACTGGGCTCAAATGACCTCGTCGACGGGTCCTTATACCACATTCACTCACTCAGTCACTCACTCACTCACTCACTCACCCACTCACTCACTCACTCACTCACTCAATCACTCACTCACTCACTCAATCACTCAATCATACACTAACTCGCTCGCTCGCTCACTCACTCACTCTCTCACTCACACTCACTCACTCACTCACTCACTCACTCACTCACTCACTCATACACTAACTCGCTCACTCACTCACTCACTCACTCACAAACTCACCCACTCACTTACTTACTCCCTCACTTACTCACTCACTCACTCACAAACTCACTCACTCACTCCTTCACTTACTCACTCACTAACTCATTCACTAACTTACTCACAAACTCACTCACTCCTTCACTTACTCACTCACTCACTAACTCACTCTCT
>CM060964.1:284720964-284825964 GCA_030765045.1 Tenodera sinensis | reverse complement strand
GAAACTGGTATAGAAAGTTATAATGGTTTAAATTATAAAATAAAACGATAAATTTGAAACGATAACATAAACAAGATAGACTTTTTTATATCTAAAGCATAAATCTAAAAGACGAGGAAAACTTCTCTGATTGAATCTTTGAGAGCGTTTATATAACAATGTTTAGCGTTTTTTAGATTATGGATATAGCGTGCAGCACATCTGTTTCCCTTTCTTCATTTATCCGTTGCATGAACTTGTTGCCAGTGCACTCAAGTGCAGCCTATTGTTAAGTAACGTTGTAAAACAAATTGCAACACAAATAATTAAGGAAAATACTTACCTCACAGGTTATACCTGAATTCAATTATAAAACAATTTCTAATCAGAGAAGGCAACAAATATGCGGTCCTCATTAGGGTTGAAAAACGTGTCTGAAGATGGAATCTGCTGTATATAATGACTTCCTCATACCATGGTAGATCGCAAGTAAAGTATGGGGCTAATTCTTGCGAAATAACAATTAACATCCACACAATGTTTTGCTCAGTGTGTACAGAAAGTGATCAAGAAGAGAAATTACCTCATCACAAAACAATAATGCTGGAACAAAATTAAATGGTAGGTGCTTCTTTGAAGCTTTTCATATTCCCTGTCTAAGTGCGTGAGTGTGTGAATGAGTGAGTGAATGAGTGAGTGAGTAAGTGAATGAGTGAGAGAGTGAGTGAGTGAGTGAGTTAGTGAGTGAGTGACTGAGTGAGTGAGTGAGTGAGTGAGTGAGTGAGTGAGTGAGTGGTGTTTAAGGACCCGTCACAACTAGGTCATTAGGGCCCGTCCCTGTCTAACGATTATAGAAAACATCGTTAAGTTTTGACTATCCTTCATACATGTGTATTCTTATTAATAAATTATGAAATATACCATTTCGGAAACTATTTGAATGCATGAAGTGCTGGTATGTTTTTTAAAAGGAGCTAGAAATGATAAACTTAACAGCAATGCATATGTTGAGCATATTTTGTAAAGGAGATGGCGAGAATTGAATTTCAATAAAAATAGACTTGTAAATCAAATTTGACTTGCACTTCACCTCGAGACGTCGAGCTATCAACACCAACATGGGAAAGAATCGCACGAAGAAGAGGACTACACCGGCAACTGCTATTACACCCGTAGCAAAGAAGCCGAGAAACAACACCACCGACACCGCCGCAGCTGACTCGTCCAGCCCGGCGCGCTCCGAGGAGAGTACACCTCCATTTCCTGTGGCCGCCGCAGCTGACTGGTCCAGCCCGGCGCGCTCCGAGGAGAGTACACCTCCATCTTCTGTGGCCGCCGCAGCTGGCTCGCCCAGCCCGGCGCGCTCCGAGGAGAGTACACCTCCATCTTCTGTGGCCGCCGCAGCTGGCTCGCCCAGCCCGGCGCGCACTGAGGAGAGAGAACCTCCATCTCCTGTGGCCGCCGCAGCTGGCTCGCCCAGCCCGGCGTGCTCCGAGGAGAGTACACCTCCATCTCCTATGACAGCCGCAGCTATAGTCCTCGACACTTTTAGTGCCGTGGTTGTTGGCGTCCCTCCAGCACCACCTCACACGACGACGCCGGTTCTGCACTTCTTGCTGGGGGCATGACCACTACACCGCGGCAACACAACGCAGCATCACAGCAGAGAGCCGGGGTCGACACCAGCCAGCGCCAGGTCCAGGGCAGTTTTAACCAGAGCCCGCCTGCAGCCAAACCGACAGCCGCCGTACTCGACAACGCCTCTGTTCCCGTAATCCTCCAAAAGCTGGAGGATTTACAGGCAGAGTTAATTACCATCACTGCAAAGATCGCCACCCTGGAGGAGATGCCCGAATTCAGGGGAATGCTTGCCCAGAACCACAAAGTGATACAATACCTAAAACACCCCGTTCCAAACAAGTGCGACGTGAACCGCACCGAGAAGGCACCTGTCGCTCCGAAGGCTCGTAAAGAAAGAAGTGGCAGCTCTCCTGACGATGCTGGAGGGGGCGGTCACCGTCGGACATGTCCTTCCATAACGGGCACACTACGGCGCTTCCACCAACACACGGTCGTGGACGACGGAAGCAGCATTAACACCTAGTGACCCCTTCAATACCTACATCACCTTCTTCCTTTACCCTCACCTTAAATTCCCAAGGGCGTAATCAGGGCCAGGTCATGGTTGCGTCCTTGCACCCACTCACCTGGCTTAGACCCTAGTGGCCGGCCGATATACCTTCGGCAGGTGGCAACCCCATTCGCAGGTGTTTTACCCGGTACTGTCGAAATCCTTCCCTGAATTCTCTCCGGTGGAGGTTTTTTAGTGTAGTAGTACCTTTGGGTGAGGCCCACAGTCCCCCTCTGTGCCATCCCAGCGCATGGGGCTCCGTTAATGGATTTTTCTTCCACTTGAAAAAAAAAAAAAAAAAAATCACTGGCCCAGAGTTTCCGTCGCTTGAGCGCTGGTTGTATTCGTTACCTTAGGCCGCGTGTTCGGAACTGGGCTACACAAGAATTCTAAGATTTACTGACAAATAAATGAAGAACTGTATGATAACGTTCTGGTACAAACTTAAGCTATACTGTTAACGAAATAAACAACAACAACAACAACAACAACAATAATAATAATAATAATAATAATAATAATAATAATAATAATAATAATAATAATAATAATAATAATAATAATGATGATAATAACAACAATAATGATGATAATAATAATAATAATGATAATGATAATATTAATAATGATAATGATGATGATGATAATAATAATAATAATAATAATGATAATATTAATAATAATGATAATGATAATGATAATAATAGTAATAATAGTAATAATAGTAATAGGAATAGTAATAGTAATAGTGATAGTAACAGTAACAGTAACAGTAACAATAATAATAATAATAATAATAATAATAATAATAATAATAATAATAATAATAATAATAATAATAATAATAATAATAATAATAATAATAATAATAATAATAATAATAATAATAATAATAATAATAATAATAATAATAATAACAATAACAATAACAATAACAACAATAACAATAACAATAACAATAACAATAACAATAACAATAACAATAACAATAACAATAACAATAACAATAACAATAATAGTAATAGTAATAGTAATAGTAATAGTAATAATAATAATAATAATAATAATAATAATAATAATAATAATAATAATAATAATAATAATAATAATAATAATAAGAATAACAATAACAATAACAATAACAATAACAATAACAATAACAATAACAATAACAATAATAATAATAATAATAATAATAATAATAATAATAATAATAATAATAATAATAATAATAATAATAATAATAATAATAATAATAATAATAATAATAATAATAATAATAATAATAATAATAATAATAATAATAATAATAATAATAATAATAATAATAATAATAATAATAATAATAATAATAATAATAATAATAATAATAATAATAATAATAATAATAATAATAATAATAATAATAATAATAATAATAATAATAATAATAATAATAATAATAATAATAATAGTAGTAGTAATAATAAATTACGATTTATGTCATCCAAGGTAGAGAGGTAGAGACATATAGATACACGGTACTAATGTAATAGATAACCAAATGCATGGAACATTAAAAAGCTCGTATTGGAGGCGCGCCGAATAACGAGGGTCCTGGGCAACAGGTATATTACCGCAACTATTCCACTCATGCCAGGCTTTATCACCTCTTGGTCTTGGAGGGAGGGACGTGGTCAGCACCTCGAGCGATTTCGGTCGGTTATGCGGCCTTTGGGATTTACTTCTTTATCAAGTAGCTGTTCAAATTACCCCTCCGGGACCTAACGAGGCTGAGTGCACCCCACGCCAGTACCGGAGTTCGAGCCCGGTAGGCAGGCGCGCTACCACTGCGTTACGGAGATGGCCAAAATGGACTTTACGTCAGATAATTATTTTCATGGCTAACGAGATAGTCAGGCTACGGCGCGAACTGCAGTGATGTAATTCTCCTAGTCCAATCATGGCCCAATGAAGTAAAACCATAATAGCCTAACACATCCATATTCTAAACAGCCAAAAACTTTGCTGTTGAATTCATACAAAAGATACAGTTTTATCAATACGGAAATATTGTAACCCTCGTGAATTTGTAGATATTAAAGGTATGAAAAATAGGATTACAATAGATATAGATATAAATTATTATCTTAGGTTATGATATATTTGTCATTATGTTTTAGTACCTGGGTGACCGAGCTTCGCTCGGCGTTTTTCGCCTCTGTTTTTGTGAAATCCTGTTTTTTGTGGGAGAAGATACTTATTTAGATAAACTGAAAGTCAAAACGTTAACTAAATAACAATTTTAGTCGCAATTGTGAAGAGCCATTTCCGAGATAAAAATATTTCATAAACACCATCATTTCAGCTGTAAAACGTCTAATGCTAAACGTAGGCCTCCCCCATAGATATCCACCCAGTTTGACGTTTTCGTCGAGCATTTGTTCTATTATGGAGTTCAGTTCTTTACTGCTGGGATTGACTCCAGGGCGTTAACACATTCGCCAAGGTCCTTTATCTTTCCGTCCAGTTCTTCCATGACTTCCTTTACTCTGGCCAGTCGCTCGCTAGTATTCTCCAATAGATCTACCTTCATATTACACATTCCCGTCTTCTTCTTTTCTGTTTCGGAGTGTACATTTTCAGTTTGCCTTCCATTTTTGTTTTCATTTTGTCCATCTTTGTTCCTATATTTTCTATTCCGTAGTTTACATTTTTCCAATTCGGTTTTCATATTTGTTTCCTCTGCCGCATTCCAGAATTCATTTCATTTCCCATTATGTCCATCTTGGCTAACATTTATTTCATCAACTGTTCCATATCGTGCTTTTCGGCGCACTCCTGACATCAATTGTGATTACTTTACTTTTTTAACTATTTCTTTATGTTTTATTAAAGCACCGGAGCAACACTAAACAAAAGCACTGTTGAAGAATAACAAATACTACAGGAAGAAAAGCTAGTTGATAAAGTCATGTGAATGTACTACGCATTTCTGTTTCAATCATATAGAAAATTGTATGAATTGTTCGTAATTGTTCGCTGAAACGGGAGTAGTGAAAGAAATGTGTGTTTAATAAAATAAAAATGAGTAGAAAAACCGTGTGAATGTTATACGTTACACTTATACTTTAAGTGCATGGAAAAAAAAGTATGTTTGTAGAAGAGGGAGTAGTATGTTAGGTAAAAGAAAAATTAGCAGAGAAAACCATGTGAACGTAATACGTTGGGTGGTAAAATGGTTTGCATAAAAACCTTCGCCATGAAATCAATAAGATGTATCACTTTTCATGGCGATGTGTCAACCTGTTTTGGAATTTACTCACTCTTCAACATACGATAAGTATAGGCGTTGGTATGTATGAAGTTGATAAACGATAGGGAATAACATGTGAATTGTTACGTAAAACAATAGTGAGTAGAGAAAATAGTTTGAATATAATACGTTGTATTTCTTTTTCAAACATATCAAATTGTATGAATTATAAGTTGAAGGGCGAGTAGCGAAAGAAGACTGATGGTGCCTCGTAAAGGAAGAATTAGTCGAGGAAGTCGTGTGAATGTAATACGTTGCATTTATATTTCAATCATAGAATATTATATGAATTGTATGTTGAAGGGCAAACAGAGGATAAATGAACATACTACGTAAAAGAAATGCGAGTAGAAAACCATCTGAAAGTAATATATTGTGCAGTAAAATTGTCACCATAAAAAATTTCCCCATGAAAAAATACATATACGTGCTGAATTTCGCGGTGATCGGTTAAGCGGTTTTCGAGCTTAACAGTTAGATATATACAAACATCCAAGTTGTATAGAGGATATGAATTGTTTGTAGAAGAGTGAGTAGAGAAAGAGATGTGAATGTGTTACCTAAAAGTGAGCATAGTAAACAGTGTCAATGTAATACGCAGCATTTCTATTACAAACATGCACAAAATTGTATGACTTATTTCTTGAAGAGTGTGTAGAGAAACAATTATGAATGTGTTTCCCAAAAGCCAGTAGAGAAAACAGTATGAATATAATATGTAGCATTTCTATTTCAAACATACAGAAAATTGCATGACTTATTTGTTAGTAGAGAAAGAGATATGAATGTGTTATCTAAAAGTGAGAGGAAAAAACCGTGTAAATGTAATATCATTTCTATTTCAAACATACAGAACATGGTATGACTTATTTTAAAAGCGGGGATAAAGGTGTTTTTTGGTGCAAAATCACGTTTTTTATGGAAAATTGTTTATAGAAGAGTGAGCAGAGAAAGAAATGTGAATGTGTTACCTAAAAGTAAGTAGAGATAACACTGTGAATGTAATATGCCGCATCTCTATTTTAAACATACAGAAACTCGTATACTTATTTGTAGAAGAGTGAGTAGAGAAAGAGATATGAATGTGTTACCTAAAAGTGAGAGGCGAAAACAGTGTGAATGTAATAGCATTTATGTTTCAAACATATAGAACATGGTATAACTTATTTTAAATGTGCGGATAAAAATGTTTTTTGGTGCAAAACCATGTTTTTATAGAAAATTGTTAAAGAAGAGTGAGTAGATAAAGAGATGTGAATGTGTTACCTAAAAGTGAGTAGAGAAAACGCTGTGAATGTAATATGCATGTATACAAAAATTTAATCAAATCTTTAGAGCTATTTCTAAAATACCGTGAGTATATACAGGAATTGCACCGTAGAGGCGGGAATAAAAAATGTTATTTTTTATGTAAAATCGCGTTTTTTCGGGAATTACACCTATATAGCTGAACTTATAAGCAAAACCCTATCTGATTACAAAATTTGATCGAAATCGTTAGAGCCGTTTCCAAATGTGCGGAATAAATATATATATATATATATATATATATATATATATATATATATATATATATATATACACACAAGAATTGCTCGTTTAAATATATAAGATAAGATGTTTTTCTTTGTAATTTTTTCACAACGTTGGCCATGTATCATGCTGCCATTACTACGCGCCGCAGCCTGTCTTTCACGTTAACCACGATTATTTTACATACATCCCTTACTGTGTTTCAGCTGTCTTTATACACCCTGGGCAGTAACCTATAATCAGAAACGATAGGTATTGTTTTCATTTGAGATTCAGTGAGATTGAGTCACTCAGATAGGTACATCGTGCACGTTTCTATTCACTGGCGTTTCTGCGTTATTCACAAATGCTTCTTCAGAGTGGTCTCTTGAAAAGAGTGAACGCATTTAGCTGAGTGCGTCCAACAACATGCACGTACTTTATATCAGATATGCTTGTAAGCTGTTGATTCAGTGCCACACTCTGCGATATTATCGGTCATTGGTCCGCAAGTTTAGGCCGACCTTGGTAGTAATTCTTCTGGGTTATGCGGAACCTGTTTAAGTGGTTTTACTGACCATGCGCTCGTTTTAGCGTTACGTCTACCTAAATTGACACTCTTTGGAAAACTGCCCAGGAAGAAAACTCCACCTGCAATAGCTTTGTTTTCAAACTTCTGCAGAGATGGAATATACGCACACTCGGAATTAATTTATAGTTTTTTAATGAAATATTTTAAGAAAGTTATTATTGCAGTATGTGCTGTAGGGAAGGTATATGAAAGTGCAATTTTACTTCTGCTTCAGTTAAATTTACTTGATATGTTTAGATAACACTGTCGTTTGCTAGCGAGGCGTGTATTGATGGGAACTTGCATGTAATAGATTGTATGGCTGTCACGCTAGTTGCTGAAGTTACATAAAATAACCATGAATGGAAACTCGTTCTAAATAAATATAATTTTCATCGCTTTGCATCTCTTTCGAGACTCCTAGGTGTAGGTAGTATGGGCGAACGTGGATCCTGCTTACATAACTACTGAGACCGGAATACACATATATCCAATGACCGGAGTAGGTACTAAATTACTAACCCATGTCAAATGGCAGGCACATTTATACTAATAATATATTTCACTGTCCCGCAGACCAGTAGCGATTCTCTAATTTGGTCTTCATTAGAGCTGGGCATTATGTCTTATGTACTAGGTAGTAGGTTTTAAATTATTGTTTTTGTTAGATAAGTCACGTTCAGTTGCCTTCGTTACCGATATAACTGTAGTTTTCACTAGGTACCTCTAACAAACAGATCACTTACTACAAACGGCATTTGCTAATTCCTAATAGAAACGTGGTGAAGTTTTTAAACTCTACATCTATGAGCATATGTTTTTGATGTCCAATTCTGTCTCTTTGGAGACGCTTACGTAAGTAGCTGCTATTCCCCACCTCCCTTCCTTCAACCGGAGGGTGAATCATCTTTTATCCAGTGACGAAAACAAACAGGCATTCCATGGCAATTTCTAAGTAATATCTTGAATTTTATAGGAATGTTCTCAGAAGACCTCTTCATTCTGGTTGATTTTTGCATAAATTGTAAACAGTACGGGACAGACAAAAGCTTACTAATTAAAAAATGTGGATTTCATTAAAATACAATTTATGTCAAATACTTTTTTCTTTTGACGAACCATTTCCGAGATATTCTTTATTGTTTATTTGAACTTGCCGATACCTATACCTTTCTCAAATAGGAATATGTTGTTCGTTTTTTATCTCTTGGCATTACAAAGAGGGCGGAATTTCAAAGCTATCGCATAGCAACCATCTTTTAAAACATCTTACTACCGCTTAAAGCCTACTGTATTCTCATATTCCCGTTGCACCTACAAGGAAATTAGCAATAAGATACTTTCTGAAAATGTTGATGTTGATTAAAATGTAGTAGATAGAGAAATAAGCATTTGCAAGAATAGTGTTTATAAGAGTGAGTATAACTCTATATTTTTGCGAACAGAGTTTCTCCAAATTGAACTATATCGCAATGGGCTACACGACGATCACCTGGTGTATCTTCTAAGGCTATGCACGGGCATACTGCGCATAAAGGGAAGCAGGTAAATCCAACCTGCGGGGGTTTGTGGCTTGACTGATACAGTGCACTTAATTTGTTGGTACTTAACGATGGCGCCTTGTTTATTATGAGTATATTAGGCGTAAATTGTGGGTTGGCTTTGCCAACATGCTCAGCAGTTGACCATGTATCTCTTGTCAGGTGGTGACTGGAAAGGAAGTTAGCAATTATGGAATTGTTCTTGTGCTAAAAACTGCATGTTGTAGACAGTCGGGCGATCACAAACAAGTCTACATTACACGTAAACCACAAACTTTACACGTACTTGTTGCACTTGTACATAAAATTGGTTCACAATACTATTATTGGTACCTAATCGCGGTCAAAGCGTCCGCTCTATGCGAACACTTGTTTACTATGAGTACTACTCGCTGGCGTTTCTGCTGAGACAATGCTCTTGGAGTTATTCTGCAATCCCGGACCTCCCTATGCTACAATTCCTCCCAATAATTACACCCGATACTTCTGCACTTGTTTTGAATACCTTGTTAACTATTCTTCAATTATATATATACTATCATAATACTATGTACAATTAATACTGTCACAAATCTTCCCTCTTTCGCAAACGTTGGACACCGATGCACTAAATATTTAGCATGTATACAAATTTTTATTGCAACACCTCTAGTAGTTTTCTAGTCGTTTACTTAGTTATTGAATGGTGCTCTGGGTTCCATATGTGCCGTCCCTACTGCTTCACGGGGCATTTTACCAACCTTCTCAGCCGGTGCTTACATAACAGGGAAGGGTGTGATTGGAGCGTTCTGCCTTTGTTCTTCAACCAAGCAGTGATATATGTTTGGAACCCCAGGAACCTCATACTTCACCCGCCATCCTGCAAAACCCCACATCCCGTCATATAGTGGTTAAGCCCTTACAAGGGCAGGTACACGCATGACACACCTCGGGCTGTTCTCAGCCTGCCAGACAGCGTCGTCGTCGTAAATTTCTAGGTAAACATGACATTTTCGACTTTTCAATTATATCATGTAAATATTCTATAGACACCTGTGAAACATTTTCCCAACCCGCCATTTTTAAAACTCCAGTGACATCTTTAAGTCATTTGCGCTTCATTTTAACCGCACTAGGGTGCACCACATTGATGATTTTTTTTCTGTCTTGCATTTTGTATGAAATTTACATTTCAGTTTTGCTCTGATTTGTATGTATATTTGTACACATAATCTGAAACGTGTCATCTAAAGATTCTAATATGCATTTGTTGAATTCTTTATTCATTGGCTCACAAAAATAATTTATGATTAAAAGAAAACGAATTTTAACACTAACAATTTCATAGAATAGCATTTATCTGCAAGTAATAACACAAACTTCAATCAAATACTGAATTTATTTTCAATTTAATTCAGTATCACAAAATGCCATTAGTATACTTCTCTGAAAAATGTAAAGGCAGTACACGTTTTTTCACTAACTAGAAGTGTTTAATTCTATTATTTGAGAAACTGGTTGAGCTAGAACATTGAGCTTTTGTGCAGTTATTCCTTCACTTATTTATTCATTTTAAGTGTGCTAATTTTCAGACGTAAAATTGGTGTATTATGCAAGTATTGCACTGTACAAATATGTACCAAATACTGTTTAGTGCTAACTGCCGAAATAAATCGCTAGTTTCAAGCCTTTGGAAGTTAGTGGTCAAGTTCTATTAGGGTAAGCTCTGCATGCCAAGGGCGTAATATGTGAGAATGATATGACACTGGGATTGTTTGCCATGGAGGCATTTGTTGACTGGTTTCTAATGCTAACTGGACACACTTTTTCTCTCTCTATGCAAATATTTTGCATACCCTGCTAACGAACTTGATTATAACATACAAAATAACTAAAGAAAAGCTTTCTTACACGAGGGTTAAAACATTTTGGCAACATATCGCACGCGTATCGTACCGTAATAAGCATTTTCTTTGGTGCACGCCTCGTGATGGGTTTGAAGTTCCATTCGCTTTACATGTCTATTCTCTTTACGAACGACTTTCCACTTGAGAAAGGTGTAAGTATTGAAAAATTCAAACCAATAACAAGAAATATTTCGAAAATGGTTCACTCCACAAAAATATATTCGACACAAATTGTGTGTTTTAGCGAGATCTATATTTTTTGTACACTAAGATTTTTGTTTATCTGTTACGGTTTACCAGTTATGTAAGTCATTCAGAATGAAGAGGACTTCTGAAACATTGCCAGGAATTTCAAGACATACATTTCATTTCTCATGAAAGTGTCTTAAACATATGGTAGTTTAATCAAAATGCTTAGCGTCAGTTTTGAGCAAATCAGGTTTTTCTAAAAATGTTCCATATAAAAGGTTGTTTAGGGTAGGGAGGATTTTCTTTAAACTCTTTGTGTCACGTTCTTGGAAGATGCTCGTATTTAAGCGACTTTTCGTTTTTGAGTTATGCCGTTCAGACACACACACACACACACACACACACACACACACACACACACACACACACACACACACACACACACACACACACACACACACACACGGGCCTTCTCTAGAAATGCTTGTTTTGGATTTAAGGGGTCCCAAAACGTGTTGTCGGTGAAATCTACATATCGCATTTTTGGGTGCATTATAATACTTCCGCTAAGCACTAACCGCAGTAGAGAAAGCATAGAGATGTTAGGTAAAAGTCTTACTAGGAAGTTCAGTTTAGGAATCACGGGCCAGAGGAATGATCGGAAATAAATAGCAGACACAATTCGAATTAAGCTTTACACTTCACTATTTCCATTCATTCTCGTTAACGTTTTCTATTGACATACCCGTAGTATTGTCAGATTTCACATATAAAGCATTTAACTGACGAAACGTTTATTGTCGACCTTGTGGAGTTCCTCAGTTGTCAAAAGCATTATGGTAACGCATTTCACGTAAAGACAAATTGTTTCATTGAAGGAATTTGTGTTGACAAATGGTCCGTTAATCATAGTTTCTGCGAATCTTGCACAACATTTGTGGCCAGTAAACATTAAAAGGGAGTTCATTAATAATAATGGTGGTGACAGCAGTTTCGACGGCATTAGTAGCTCGTCCACATTGCGTTACTGTTTTTTATCAGGACCGCATTCTATCTGTGCTGGCACCATCACTTGCTAATTGTTAACAATCCCCAGCAGGTGCCAGAGTGGTTTCATTCGCCAACCTTCTTTTTTTGTGAGCAATTCATTGTGCCATTAATTTACTTGATGTGGAGCAGTTGCAGTCAGTCGGAGTGCTTCACGTTCACTAGAGAGACAAAGAGCGGAATGTGGAACAGAAAACGCCAATAAGTTCGTCCACACCTCCAAGTCGCCCCCAGGCATACAGGTTGTCATGTGTACTACGTGCAGCTTTTCCCACTGCGCTGTGTTTCATACTCCAGTTTGTAGGTCGCTTTTTGGTCACAATGTTACGTAAAATGTCATTTTGAGATGCGTTTCGCGCTTTCACCACCAACGGGCCATATGTAACTTGCTTCTAAATCATTTACTACCACGGGGACTATATAAATATGCATTATGTGATACTGGACTAGACATTATAGCAAAACTATATACAATTTATTGATGTTTATTGCGAAATGTTCATATTAAGTCTATTTCATGAAGGAATAATGCACTAGTTCAGATGTGCGAGTTGATCGTTTGAATGTACACTAGTGGACAAAAAAATAGTCATGTCTGGAACGCAAAATTCGTTAAGTCCCACACGACACAGTGCCTTTTTACATTATCCACGATACAGTTGTGTAGTGGCAGCATCAAGTTGTCACATTTTTCATATCTTAATAATACTAACACATGTGATAAATCAAGACGCTATGCCACGTAGGACTTCGACGAATTTGGCGTTCAGACATGACTCATTTTTGGTCCACGGGGGTACCATGACTATTCCACTCATGCCGAATATCATCTCTTGGTCGTGGTATTATGCTTTCGATATATCACCTCCTCCTACCGGTTCCGCCAGCCTAAACATTTTCTTATGTTTCTGAACATCTGAAGTATCCATGCGCAGTAGAAACAATTACTGGGCCATTTAAAAATGGCAGAAAAAAGATTTGATGAATATTCTAGTGAGGATATTGATATTTTAAGTGAAGAGGCGAAGTCAAAACATAGGGAAAAGAGCATGGTACATTGGGGGTATAGTACAAGAGCTGCCCTATGGGGATACATGTGATGGTGAAGTGGACAAGGCTGGTATCGACACCCATAAGAAGACGATTACCAATCACTCAGCACGCTCAACAGCTGTTTCACATATGATAGAGGCAGGAGCAGGAGCAGGAGTTGAGAAAAATTACAGGATATACCTATCAGCGCATCATCTTTAAGGCCATATTTACAAATAAATGAGCACCATTATTCAAAACTTTTCAATAAAGTAAGAAATGTAACCTGCACATCTGTTACGCCTCTGGAGCGTGATGGTTAGCGTGTCTGCCTCACGTTCAAGAGGCCGCGAGTTCGAATCTCGCTTATGGTAAGTTATCCGGATAAGGTTTTTATCCGAGGTGTTCCCTTATCCTGAGAAGACGAATGTCGGGTAACAAACTCTATGGACCTCGGACTCATTTGAGCATCATTTCATTCATTCACCGTCCGACATGACACTAGTTGGAGGACGTTAAAAAAAGAATGTCATGCGGCAGAGAGTAGCCGTCTTCATTTACTTTTGAAAATTGTACCTTTAATAACTGTAATTTTAAATAGAGCAGAGCTACCTATAATGAACAGCCTGCTAACGCAAATTCGTTACTTTATAATTATGTCTAATTCCTCATTTTCCTGGATTAAAATGTAAAATTAATGTTGTCGTTTTCACACCCTACTGGATTAGTTTTAGTAACAAGTATGAAAATAAATCTTAATTGAAATATATGCATTTTATTGCAAGTTGTTTATGTACCTTTAAATCACCATTAATATTAAATAGTATTACATAAATTATTAATTATTTTGTGGAATACTCTAAACAAATACCACTCGAGGTTTTCATATGTGGGATAACTTTTCTGGCGCTTCGCTCTTGCAAATTGCCATATCAAACCCCGTTGTGGTATTACTGCAGATAATTACACATTTTAAAATATTTGGGTATGATACTTGAATGTTAATTTACCATGGTGATGTGGTAGCATTGGTACCTACGAAACAGCGGTCCAATTTTCACTCTCCGATACAGAATGGAATTTTTATTATGCTGGTTGGTTTCATAAGGATTTCATTCAGCCTCAGGACTCTTTGGAGAACAGATAAACATGCAGTTGATAGGGAACTAGCCATTCTCGATCTCCATAGCTGCGTTTAAAGTGTCTGAGAGGTTCAGGAAGCTGATCACGTTTCATCAACTCTGTTCTTGGGGTCCTTGATAAACGGAAGTAGAGGATGCAGCGGTCATACAGTAGGCCTTGGCTCAACTAAGGAACACATGGAACAACTCAATGAAAACTTGCGGAGGGGACTTAGCACCTCGGCCGAAAGTCGATCTTTCCTGCCTATGCTGCTGACGGGGCACCTCTTGGGGTATGGATGAGAGGAGTGGATCCCAAGGGCGCTCGGAACATTGCCATAACAGAGCAGAAGGCAGGGTTCCTACATTTTCCCAGTTAGAAGTACCCCAGTGGAGGTTGGCTTAGCACCCCTCCCCCCTCGGGCTTGTACAATCCCATGGGAGGCCCGGAAAACAGTAGCTCACCTTCCAATCCTAAGAACGAGATTTCCAGAGTGTATTTGTTCCCTCTGCTATGCTGCTGTCACGACGCTCGCCGACGCTTCCAACCCTGTAGAAACCTAACGGGATGAAGGTTGAAATGAAATGGTTAATGTAACGAAATGGAGGGACAGGAAATTTGAAGGATATGAAAATCCTTCCCAGCATTCGCCTGGCGATCCGGGGAAACCTCGAAAAAACCCATGGATCAGGAAGGTCGACCACGGGGATCGAACCCGCGACTTCCCGAATGTCACTGAGTGTTACCGCCTGAGCCATCCCGCTCGGTTATGATAACTTTTACATTGAACATGATTATTTGAATCCATCATTACTATATATTTTCATTAGGAACTTTCATCGATTCTGTGAAAATTACTCCTGAGATTCGTGTTTCCTGTGGGAGAACACATAAATCTGCCTTGTTTTGTTTCCAGCAGACCATCACCATTTTAAAAGGCTTTCTAATACGGAACAGATGTTGGAGATTGCCGAGTGCAGTAGCCTGGTGATGGTTATCTTTGTTAATTAGGGTTGATAGAATATAGGGCTATTTATTGGGTAATTCAAAGGCGTTTCAATTTCCTTGAATAGCTCTCGTTACTTGTATCTTCCACGATTAATCTTTTCGCTGAAACGTTTTATTAACTCGCTAGCTTGTCTGTCTATGTGTTTGGTGCAATTATTTTACAATGGATTTTGAACTAATTTCCCGATGAGATACAGACTTGAAACCTTAAACATAGCTCTGAAGTGGACGATAATGCAATATTTACTCGCTTTCAAGAAAATTCGCTACCCCAAACTATTCTTTACATGAAAAGCTTTTTGAAAATTCATTCTTTAATTAAACGAACTTCTTGATAAGCTAGAGACTTGAACTGGACCAGAACTGGATGAGAATGCAATATTAACTCGCTTTCAAGAAAATCCCTCCACCCCGAACTATCCTTACGTGGAATATTTTTGTAACATTTTGATATTCTGAAATTTGGCTCTAATGATTCTGATTCACATACCATATGTTAAATATATGTTCATTATAAATGAATGTCGTATATCTTGAATTTTCTGGGAATAACCTGTGAACTAACTTCCACTGACATAGATCTATAAATCACTTCTAGTTGTATACAGAAGATGATGCACCGGTATCTATTATTACATTACAAAGTGTGTCATTTTTTCTAACTTTATTTGTGACTGATTTGATAATTCTAGCTACATATCTGTGTTATAATTGTCCTTCTGTTTCCTATCCACATCTATACTGTTTCATATACTTTTGGGACCCCATGTGTAGGAATTGTATGATTCGAGGTTACGCTCAGGAGACATCGATTCAGTTTTCCTGAATTGTCATTGCCCTTTGGCGTCGCTGATAATAGTTTTTGCGTTATCGTTTGCAGCAGATACGAGGTTTTCGCCTTGTTCCAGTTGAGACTTTGCTTGTGTTTTCGGTATCGCAGTTGGATAATTTTTAATGGATCCTTATACGTTGTCCGCATAGGTGTTGTTGCCAATTTGAGACGTCATTCAATTTACTTTTGCGTTTCTTCCATGCCCTTTGTTGGTCTCAGGTGGTGAGAATGGATTGTTTCTCATCCCACCAGTTTGTGGCATTGTGTTCTGATAGGGTATTCTCGCATCGTTGGCTATTTCTGCAGGGTAATTGTGGCTCCCTTCCCCTCCGTAAATTTTTATTTTGAAAATTATGGGGTTTTGACTTGGCTTGTTCTGCACCGTGTCATGATTGATACTATTTGAATTATTTGGTCTGTTACTTTGATGCTTAGGTGAGCAGGGCTGATTACTTGTGCGATGTCTTTCTTTCGTTTGAAACGCGATTAGCCATTCGATCACGCCTGAAAAATATGTAATTTTTTAACTATCAGATTATCCCTAACATTTCCTGGAAATTGCCGGGTTACTATGCAAATAATTTCTTGATTGTTCATAGATGTATCAGACATTTGTGTTTTATTTGCTATGCGAATGATTATATTGCCTTTGGGATTGTATTTGCCTGTGGCTAGTTCTACTCTGATTTGATTTTCGATAGATTACCCGCAATATTGTGTTAGAAACATGTTCGTAAACGTGCTATAGATTTCCTCAGCCGATAGTGTTATACGTAGCCATTCGGCTGCCCGTTTTCTAAGGCTCTTTCGATAACGTACATCCTCAGTTCGTATGCTGTGATTATTTTGAAATACTTCTCGATCTGATGGTCCCTTTGCTCATCATATGTTAGAGCTACAATCCAGGACATATGTGCTTGGAGTAGACTGCATTGATAGGTAAATGTGTGTTTGTGTGTGTTTGTGTGTTATGCTCGTGTTTTCAAGATATATTTCATAAGTCTGTGATAAACCGTAAGTGCTACACATCTGTTCATTTTAGTGCATCCTCGTTGACTTTGTTCATATTGATACTCGTATGAAAATGTTAGGTGCATGTCGAACATGAAGTGCATCCACAACCACTTCTAATTTATCATTAGATTGATTTACTTTTCTGTGAGTTTTAAAATTGCTTTTCAATGTCCTCTTAAATTTTGCTTTGTTCAAGTGCTACTCTAGTAACCAAGTCTTGTGCACACATTTCAGTTCTGAAAGTATCTAGAATTTTAGTTATTGCTGACATTTCCTTAACTATACCGATAGTTATGTTCTTGCAATTGGATTTGAAATTATCAATTTCACTACGTACAGTTATATTCATTGTGGTACAATTTTCATTAATTTCATTGATTTCATTCTTAAGCATATCAATTTGAACTTCAATTCTCTCTCTGAAATTGAATTTGCTCAAATCTCATTACTTTTATTGTGTAATTTACATCAGCTGCTAACTGTCTCTGTGATTTATTTCAGTAGCAAGCTGATCCTATTTTTTGAGATTTCCCTAGATACCTACACCTTTTTTTGGACATTTTGTTTTGATCACTGGCCAATTTGTTTTGCTTTTCAGTGATCTCCCTAGGTATCTTGCATCCGAAGGGTGCAGTTATATATTAAAGAAAACTTTAAAAAATAAACAAATTTTGTGCTAACCACTCCCTGTTTTCTTTCCTGAACCGACAGATATCTTTATAAGAACATTTAAAAGAATGCATTTTTCTTTTGCGTTGGTAAACCACAATAAACTCAACCATCACACTTTTAACCACTTTCTGTTACCTTGAATCGCCTACTGGGCATTCTCAAGAGATCGGAGATGCATCACGTGTGGGTGACACGAAGATGCGGTTTGAGATCCACCCCGTTAGCGGATTTGCTCCACAATTCATCTTATTGCTCAGACGAAGTGTTTTTATTCATCTACATGCGAGATGCATTTCAAAGTTTGCGAGACGAAAGATGTATTTAGGGCAAATTAATTTCACCCATTGCCTAATATATATGTATACAAGATCTGGACATGTAGTAGATGTTCCATTTTCAGTTTGCTTGTTCACAAATTGCTCGCTCTGGTGCTTTGTGGCGACATCGCTATTGTCTTATGTTGTCTAACGTGTGCTCTCATCTTCAGAGACTATAAAGTAGCTAAAGAATTAAAGAATTCTCGGGAGGTCTTGTTATTATCACCGTTATCAATAGTTTCTGTGTAGTATAATTACCCACTATAACTGTATTCAAGGTCAACATAGAGAAAGAATACGTGATAATATGAAGAAACAGGAGTAGTTAAGTAGATTGCACCGCATATTGTGGTTGTTTTCGGTGATTCCAAAGCACAAAAGAAGCAGAGGCGTGTTTGTAATTCTGTGTGTGCATTGTGATTAAAGCACGCTCTCTAAATGGTCAATTATCTCCACTTTCAGATCAAGTTTAACTATGTATATGGCTTATGAAGTAAGCAATGCTCGAGATCGCAGTCTTTTCTTGATTCCTTTATTTCACCACTCTCTGAAGCATGCAGGTTTTCATGATAGGACAGGTTATCGGTCATTTCTAGTCCTGATTCTAATATTCGCTTCAGGGTAGGAACCAAAGAAGATGGAATTAGGTTAACCCTTTGAAAATACAGCTTTAAGAAACATAGCTACCTTTATTTACAAGCGTATATGAAATGAAGCAAGGTATTTTTGGGCGAAAGCATACAATGAAATGTGAAATTAACAGTCTTGCAATTGCATGGATAGTCCATACTAAAGCTCAGTGATAACCAGAAGCATAAGTGACTGCAGGAGCGCTGTGAGCATACGCTGGAGTATAGGCGACTGCAGGAGCTGCATGGACGACTGGTGCAGCTTGGACATAAGAAGCAGCTTGGACCACTGGCGCAGCGTGGACAACTGGTGCAGCTTGGACCACTGGAGCAGCGTGGACAACTGGTGCAGCTTGGACCACTGGAGCAGCGTGAACTACAGGAGCGGGGGCGGGATGCACAGCATGACCAGACTTCTGAACAACGGCATTGAAACCATTGTGGGCATCAGAGGTGTAGTGTACGGTACGGGTGGTGCCGTCGGGTTCCACCAGGCTGTAGGAGCCCTCTACTCTATCGCCGACTCGAGTCTCCTGCTGTTCCTTAATGTCGTGTGTGTGCGCGTCATGGACTCCATAGCTGAACTGGTAATGAGGTGGTGCCTGAAAACATAGACCATTTGAAAAACCGTGTACATAATTTATTTCTTAATTGTTTAATTTGTTAAGGGTAATTACAATTATAAACTTATAGAAATTATACACTGACTCGCATTATATATTGCTCTGAATATAGTCGTTACTATGGCGCTGATAGGTTTCGTACCAATCTTCGGCATCTGATGACCGAGTTTTTGAAGAATAAGTTCGAAAAGTGTGGTTTTAACTTTATAGCGTCTTACACCACTTTGCACTTGCAGTAAGTGATTCAGCGATGTATGGTCATGCTGCAGTGTCTCAATTACTTGGTCGCCAGAATCACCCGATGTTAGCGCCAGTTAGCTTATTCTTGTGAAGCTGTACACAGAGTTTGGTTCACTACAGATTCCACACACAGGAGGTATGATTGTGCAAATGTACAGAATATACCCTAACTTCAAATATCTGTTTTAGAGTACCAGGATGCTTACGAATATTTTAAAGGATAGTAAAAAACAGACATCTAGCTTACGTAGCGATGTGGATAAGATTTAGTTTTAACAATTAATAACAGTGGATATTGTTTGCTGGAAATATAACTAAACTATACACTGCTAATTGGATTACCGTCAACGTTTCATGTAACAGAGCGGGAGATTTAAATCTTTGTTGTGAAATGCTAGTATAGTTGACAGGTTAGGAGAATGTTGCTCCAAGGGCCAAGGAGATGTATCCCTCACCTTGATAGTTTCTTTACAATTGCGTGGAGTTTGTTAAGCCTAGCAGAATCTATTCGTGTTCACAGTTTGTTTACTACTGTGTAGAGAATTACCAATACTCATCCCCAACAACCCTTTAGGTACCTAATATTCCCTGTCAACCAAGGAGCCAAGGTAGTTCTTATTACTAGAGCAACGGAACACTTTGTGAGCACTTTGAGCATGCTGGGATGACATGTTAGCTACTTGCTTTTCTATTTGTTTTATTTCCCGCTATGGTGAATTTACATAAATGAATCCTTTTCTCGTGTTTTCTCTTACTGCAAAACGACGATTATCAAGTAATGTTCAGTGCCAAATGGTTACGATTTGTTCCGTTCTTAAAGGGAGCTAGGATAGAAGGAAACGCGTTCTACAATTTTTGCTTGTCTTATTAATATTTTGTAAGTTGATGGTCAGTAATCTCAGCCGATAAGATGGTTTGTGCCAAATATTAAATATTTGAATTTATTGGACAGCCTAAAACATTTTCCGCGGTATAGAATTCTTGAGGATGGGAATAGTAATAGGAGAGATACGGAGGGGGTTCAGCTCTCTGTATAGAGCATTTAGAATGCTAAAAATATAATTTCATAAAATTTGTATTTCTATTAGAGAAAAAAAACCGCCTCGTAGTGCACGCTTGCCTCTGGCGCGGAGGACCCGGGTTCGATTTCCGTTACCAGCATGGGGATTTTTCCCCGCTGGAAGGTCTGGAACGGGGTTCACTCAGCCTCGTTAGGTCCCGGGGGGGGGGGGCAATTGAGCTACTTGAATAAAGAAGTAGCGATCCCAGGTCACGAAGTCCGCATAACTGGCCGGGAGGAATCGGGGGCGCTGACCACGTCCTACCCTCCAGTACTGCACCCCACTCATGACGCCTGTAGTGGGCAGAGGTGGGGAACGCTGCGGTCGGGCGGTAAGTTTTGGCCCGCGAAGGGCTGTTGCGCTGGGGGTTATTATTATAATTAGAGAAATATGTATATGAAATGTTACTCAGTATCAAAGTTCACTAGTAAGAATTTCGTTTTCCCCAAAAAGAGTTCATTTTGAAAAATATAATTTTTACTTTATTATGGTACACAGGCATGTGCTATGGCAAAATAACGTATTTTAAGCTGTAAGTTTTTGTAAATGTCCTAAATGTAGGTTTAATGGAAATCTAAGCATTTCAGTATGATTTTTCTGTAACTTTTCTCTTTACTGTTATGCACCTGAAGTTTCCTAGGTATTTGTATCACACGATTCAGTGTCACAGTCCCTTACATAGGCATAAATAAGTTGACATTTTTTCAGTTTTGTTGTTGATTCGTTGATTCACTTGAATCAGTGTGTACCAAACAGTCTTGTAACTTAGGTGGAACTTTGGGCCATGGAACTGAATATTCAATCGGGTATTTATGTATCTGGCAACCGAACAAAACCACTAGAGGAAACAAGTTCAGATTGGCGAGGTTTTTGAAACCATAACCTTCCCAATGAGAGCCCCAGTCGCTGCCACTTTGTTTTTATTGTTAACACTACAACTTGTAATTTGATATTACACAGTGAAGTGCTATTTTCCCACAGATAGCCCTAGAGGTGATGTGAAGATTCAGCAGAGCTAGAGGGCTAATCGGCAGGTGTAAAGAAGGAAGTAAGAGAAGCATAGGGTAAACGTAGCGCACGTGGTTCACACCGTCGTCAGCACCATAATGTCAATGGCTGCAGAAAAACGTAACAGGGAAATGTTAAAACTGTCTTGGTGCCATACACTGCACAACACAGTGAAATAAATTTGAACATGCTCGTATATTTCTAAACATACGTACAGGATGAACAAGACCATGCGTAACAGCCGTTTATTTCGGAAAATACGTCATTACAATTTTTGAGACAAAATTATTTATAACCAAAGCATATGTGACATTTCTCTTGAACTTATTGTCATCCAATTAGCCACAATTTAAACTGAGATCGGTGACGCACACTTTAAAATTGTAAATTGGAGTGGAAGTCAAATAGAAAATCATTAGACAGGGCTCTTCTAGAAAAGGGAACATAGGTCTATTATTTGTTGTGAGTGGACTGCAGTTGCCCCGCACTTGTACTCGAGCAGCAAGTCGCCTGACGAGCACGTAAAGTGTGTTTCTCAGCGTATAGGCCATTTTATAATTAGACTGGCATCGTAACTAGGTGTTCAAAGCGGTAAAGTGCAATCAGCTTCTGTCACGTGATTTACTCAACGTGGGGAAGATATTCTGATGTCTCTGATTGGATAAACTTAGATATGAATAATTCGTACTGGATGGAAGCGGGATAGCAATGAACTCTATTCTAGCCAATGAAGAATGCGACCGGACAACGACTGAGCTATTCGAATTACTCATAAATAACTTGTTCATCATGTACTCATTGTTGCCGTTATTAATGAAACTAACAATATTAACGGTTATTAATCAATATACATATTTAATTGTTTAGTGATGATCAAAACTAACTTACATCGATTGCAGTTACAAAATGGGAGTCATTATTATGCAACTAGGAATAATCATTTAATATTAATGGCCAATATGATACTGAATGAAAGTAAAAACTGCTTGTATTTGAATATTGCTTTAGGTATGTTTAACAGATGTGCCTAGTAATGCCCACTTAGATTCAAGACTTCTAGAAACCTATCTCATCAATTGTTTTGTAGTGTTTAACGCCCGCTTTTACTACATATGGCACCGCAGGCACCTACGTCGTCAATAACTCCAATTATAACTTAGAGAAATTCTTTCATTCTAATAATTTTAAATTATTATGTTTTACTATTGCCTATAATATGCATGTGTTAGAGCGGACAAATAATAATAGTTATAGTAATTGCATTTATAGAACTTGTTACCGCCATATTTTCTGAAATAAATGACAGTTCTACAAATCTACAGAGAGAACCAATGAACTAAGAACCAGCTGCGTGGTGTTTTTTGTTTGTTTGTTTGTTTGTTTGTTTGTTTTAACTGGACGTGTGGATACATGATTCTGTGCTACTGCTGAAATCAATGTCACGTTACTGGCGCGACTTTGTTCTGCTCAGGCTCTGCAGTATCCAGTTGACAGTGATGTGATGTAATTCAGTTATTACAAGTTATTTATTATTTTGTGCCACAGTTAATCGCAAAGTATGTTATGGCACAGTATGTTTTCTACTGTGAAGCATGCATTTATTTATGAGCCGTATGTGCTAACTCAATCAGTTCGTCGAGTGAAAGTACGATTAAAAGGAACATTTCCTGGTGTAAAAGTTTAGGCTGTGCAGCAATAATTATTCTGTATACCTACTTGATAATAAATTTCAGAACATAGGAAGTTTTCAGTCTAAGAAACCTAAAAGAGAGCATAGCGTTCTTGCCGAAGAAACATCATTTGGAGTTTTCCCCCAGAAATCACTTAGGCATCTTTCACAGCATATAGGCATTTCTTATGGTTCTGTAAGAAGCTCTACTTCATTGGTGAAGTTAAAACCATCAATTTGGTAACTAAAGCCTTTAAAAGTAGTATCGTTTCATCCGCGCTATTCTAAGACAGCCGCAAACGGCAACGAGCGCGATAATGCGAATAGGAAAGACATCGTGCAGCCGGTTCTCAGTTTATTGACTCTCTCGGTACTCGAGCCTGTATCAGAGAACTGTTAATCATACTTACATATTGTTCAACTTCTACCGCAACTGGATGAGCTGCTACGTGTCCAGCGGGAGCAACGGGTTCTGCGGAAGTGGCTGCAGCAAGCACTACCAGCACTGTTACCTGCAACAAAGGTCAGCATTCTACACTTTGTAACATTCCCACGACCTTCGGCACCACACATTAGCGTTTTAAGGCATCCCTTCGTATTTTACCATTCATATAAAATGAGATGCTTCCATACATTGTACGTTAAACGCACTTAGACGTTCTAATAGCAATGTTTTCTAATTAGGAAATACGGAATTGTTTGAAAACGAAATCAACTATTTACATCAGAAGTAAATAAATAAAGAAGAGTGTCAAACAGGTTCCATTAGATGATGCATTTCAACTAAAACAGTAAAAGCATACATCATGGAATATTTAAAAACGGCTAATGCTACAAAAAAAGAAGAAAACCAAACAACTGATTTATACAAACTATGTATCTTAATGAGTTTCTGTGGTGTAAAAATAGTTATGAAACATGTAATCTCTCATGAAGTACAACGTAAAAATTAATAAGAATCATGAGAACATTGTAATATGCTGTATTCAGAAATTGTCCCGTGAAATTGTCCCGTTACATAAATGCAATAGCCGCGCAAAAAGGGTGTATATTCTGCAAGACTGGTTTGTGAAGTCTTAACTTTTCTAGAAACTCGAAAACAAAAATATGATGACTCTTCTCTAGCCATTATCCTTCATTTCTACATAGCTTATAAAGTTATAACATACTCTTATAAAAACTTGTTTTCCCATCTACTTTTTGTTAATCGAGTTAAAAGTTTCTAGAAATGGCTTTATTACACATTTCGTTACGTGCACGCAGAAGGCCTAAGCGGTAGTCAAATGCTAAGTCATTGTCATATGCTGGCTTTGAAAATCCATAATTTTTCCACCATATCGCGAGAAACAACTGAATTATGACAGCTTTTCAAAAAATAACATATTATTTCCACGGTATCACGAGAAACAATTGAATTGTGTTAGTTTTTCAGAAGAAGATGAAAAAGTATTGAAACATTCAGACCAATAACAACGTATCCCTTAGAAATGGCTGACATTACAAAAGAAAGTTATTTGAAGTATATTCTATGAATTAAAGAGGTCCCCATTGTTTGTCATCTTCTTCTGAAAAACTATCACAGTTCAATTGTTTCTCGTGATACCGTGGAAAGAATATGTCATTTCTCATAGTTTACAAGCTATGCAAAATAAAACAAAATTCATTTTCCTTTTGAAAGAATTTATGTTCATATTCAAATATAAGATAGTCTCATAAGTTCGTTCGTTTTACTCGCAAGTTCCTGCATCCTCTGTACAATCAAGTTATTATAGTTGCCTAACCGCCCCTACGACTTAGAGATCAGCAACCACACTCGCTATTGGATATGTCAGTGTGTGTAAACAGAAAGTTTGGCAACTATTCTGTCGTAGCTGTGCTGCGTGTGAGGTGTGGTCCCAGGCGTTCTTAGTGATTGAACCGTAACGAGAAACAAAAGAATTTATGAGACAACCTTATATTACATACTTGAGTGTAAATTGGTAGGCAGAGGAACTACAGTATTCCATTCAAAGTTCGATACTTTGATTTCACCCAAAATGTACATTTTGAGGTAACTCAAAGGCAAGAATGAGGTACTGCATGTCTGTGAACATCATAATACGAAAAGGATTAACCTTGTATTTAAATGCGGAATATTTTAAGAATATTTGCGATGTTTCTTAACTCAAGTAGCACCTTATGGGAAATACCTATAGTTATTTTTACTTTCTCATAAACCATTCTAACGATTTTGATTAAAATTACATATGTATGAAGCACATCATGGCAATAAACATTCTCTGAAATCTTCATTCCTATCGAATTTTATGTAGGTATTTCGAAATCTATAAGGGATGGACAAACGTTTGCTACAAAAATGTAGCACATTAAAGTTTGCAATTTATATGTAACTAATATCTGTTAAAGTTCCTAGATATTTTCTGTTGTTCGTTAGAATTTTGCAAGACTTCAAGCACTACCTTTGAAATGCTTACGTCTTGATTTGCTTCTCTTAGTCCATGCAACGAGTATCAAGGCCTGAATACTCAACTTGCTTTTCAATAGTAGATTGTTGTTCCAGCCTTCAACTATGCTCCCGCATACCTACAACAGCGTTACTGAAGGATATCTTTTCAAGATTAATAGAAAAATCTATGTGTTACATTCACATGACTTTCTCTACCTATTGTTAAACGAACTATTCTTACAAAGGCTTATTCTCCTATATAAGTAACCCCGCACCGCAGCCATTTCTGGGCTAAGGCCTGCCTCCCGGCCGCTGCTTCCCCCACCTTTTCCCTCAACAGATGTCATGAGGACGGTGCAGTACTGGAGGTAGAACGTGGTCAGCACTCCGGTCTTTGTAAACAGGGGCGACTACTTCTCAATTAAGTTGCTCCTCAATTGGCCTCTCAGGGACCTGACGAGACTGAGTGCACCCCGGACCAGGTACTTCAGCGGAGAAAATCCCCACGTCAGTACAGGGAACTGAAGCCGGGTCTCCCACTTGATAAGTGGCAGAGCTACCACCGCGCTAATATTGTCCTATGTACTTCAAGTTAATTGGGATAAACATTTGCAGAAATGGCCTCATTACATCTTTCGTTGTAGATACAATGGGGATAGGGGAACAAATTAGGCTTAAGTGATGGTAAAATCTTTTAAGAGCAGTATGTTATGACTTTGAAATTCCGTTCTCTTTGGATGACCAGGGCGATAAGGGAGAAAAAATGGGAGAAAAAAAAAAAAAAAAAAAGAATAAAAGACGACTCCGTTTGAGAAAAGTATACATTTTAAACCCATAACAAGGAATATCGTTCTCATGGTTTACTCTACAACAGAAAAGAAAGAAAGAAAAAAAAGATAGAAAGAAAGAAAGAAAGAATGAAAGAAAGGCAGAAAGAAAGAAAGAACGAAAGAAAGAAAGAAAGAAAGAAAGAAAGAAAGAAAGAAAGAAAGAAAGAATGAAAGAAAGACAGAAAGACAGACAGAAAGAAAGAAAGAAAGAAAGAAAGAAAAGAAAGAAAGGCAGTAATAAAAGAAGGAAAGAAAGAAAGAAAAGAAAGAAAGTAAGAAAAGAAAGAAATAAAGAAAGAAAAGAAAGAAAGAAAGAAAGAAAGAAAGAAAGAAAGAAAGAAAAAAGAAAGAAAGATAGTAAGAAAGAAAGAAAGAAAGAAAGAAAGGAAGAAAGAAAGAAATAATGAAAGAAAGAAAGAAAGAAAGAAAGAAAAAAAGGGGAAAAAAGATTTTACATAAATTCCGCGTTTCTACAAGATGTACGTTTGTTATGTAGTAAGGTTTTTGCAAGTCATCCAGAGTGAGCAGTTGAGAACCTATTTCCATAAAATTCAGAGTATACCTTTCATTTGTTGTGAAGATATCTTAAATACCAGGCGTATTTTAATGAAGATTTGTAGAGTAATTTTTTTCGAGATAAAATTTTTCCAAACATTTTTCATGTAAAGGGTAGTTTAGGGAGGGGGATTTTCTTGAAAATCTTTGAATCTCATTTTTGGAAGACGCTGAACTTAAATACCAAGTTTAGTGCTAACCTGACAATTCGTTTTTGAGTTTTGCTGTTCACAGACACGTAAACGGACACAAACATATGGACCCTTTTACAAAAGTCCTGTTTTTTTATTCGGGGACCTCAAAAATGTGTATTTACAGTGAAATATGGATACCGCACTTTTGGGTGGAATGAAACATTATCTACTTATTGTAGGTAAGCAGTAAATAAATTAAAAATAAGCTTTCGTAGGAATAATTTGTAAGAAAGAAGATAAATAGCTATTGGAGAAACCGCTGTGATTGCTACGTATCAGATTTTTATCTTTAGAAATAAACTATCAAAGGGCCTAGAATATTTTGCGTATACTACCTAATAACACTATCAATTAAAATGAGTTTTGTTGTGACAGAAAAAATTATACAGCTTTTGTAGTTCGGATCAACTTAGGCTTAACTAGAATTATATACACGTAACAAACATGGCCTCCTGGGAAATATTTATCTCCACTTCAACACAGTTTAGCGATCAAAGTAATGGAGACAACATTTTTATTTTTAACAAGCAGAAAGAAAAACTCACACGTGTTGTCAACGCCGGCCGTGAAAGCCGTGACATTTATATAAGAACAATTTCATAATTTAAATATTGTGGATCTTTTTTTTTTTTTTTTTTTTTTTTTTTTTTTACAAATTTTATTAATTTTGTATTTTTTTAAAGTTGTTAACTTTTCGTGTGCGATGTGTTGTGTGCATTTATTAAATAATGTTTGTATAATACCTAACATGGGTAAACTGCTGGAGAAATAAATTAGAGGCCTTAAAATCGAGGCGTTAATGAGCAGTTCAGTAAACAGGTTAATAATTACTGACTTTAAGCTTTTCTCCCCCATCAGATCAGAATCCAATTTACTGCAGTTAAAGATGGTATACTAGAAACTTTTCTCTACTAAATGTATAGATACTTTTGAAAATACAACATACAGTTGGTTTCAATCAAAAATTGGGTTGCAATTTTAAAAATATATTATAAAACTAGTAAAATAATTTTGAAAATACCAGACACGTTAACCATGTTATATTACTTCTGCATATTAAACATTTAACTTGAGTATCTTAGTTGATTTGGTTGCTCGAAATTTTTAAGTGAAGGCGAATATTTTCGGAAGGCATTGTAGATTGAAAAGCAATCTCTTCCCTGACCTTACCTGAAGTAGCTGCATGTTGAGAGTTGATTGTGTTTGGTAGGAAGACAGTTGTGATTACCTTTTGCAGTGCAGTTGCTTATATACCTAGCTACAGAACAAAGCTGTGATATGCACCAACCGGTACAACCAGTCCATGCCCGTATAGCGTTTCACGTTGCCCAACTGACAAATTGAATTTATGCAATTTCTTTTCCTCTTATCCCGAATTTGACCGCAAGCAAGCAGGAGAATTTGAGTAGAACACCCTACACCTTAATTTCTAAGCGGAAACGAATTCACCGAGCTTGTATACTGGTCGTTTAATTATGTAAATTCTGGCAATACCGGTAGTGCGGAATGAGTTACCGATATCACTCCGCGTAGCAAGTTATGTTGTTTTGTTAAATCAGGCGTTTCTTCTTCCACTGCTCTAAACATGTTCCTGTTTGAAACCATATTCTCTTCTTGTACCCATATCACTATTTCGTTTCCCCCTGGCTCCTATTTCTGCAGGGATTTGCACTCGTGGTAAACCTTTACACGTAAAATTCGACGTGAACTTAGAGTAAAATGAAAGAAAAATTTAAATACCTAAAACTAGAAAACAAAGGACATCTACGTTTATTTTGCTCGGATGTCAGAGAATGGCCTTCTTTTTGATCTTGACTTCATTATCGATCGCTTGGTACTCTGGGAGAATAGAAGTAAACTAGAACCAAACACATGTGGGACTACTTTATTAAGTACCGAGCGAGATGGCTCCGAGGTAAGGTGCGAGACTTGTATTCAGGAAATCTCGGGCTCAATTTCCTGTAACTGCCCAATCTGACAATGCGTTTTTTGTTTTTCCCCGGGTCGCTAGGCGGATGTTGGGGTGCTTCCTCTTGTACCACGGCTTTACTGACCCTTGTCTTTGGTTTCTGGGTTGAAGGACCAGGCGACGTTGTTTGTTTCGGCTGGGCGGTAGAGGTGCACCTTATAGAGGTTTATTGCTGGCGTCTAGGTCCCGACTTGTGGGCGGGTTTGAGCGGCGTCAGGTGCGCTCCAACTGGAAGCGTTAGTGATACCATCCATGATAGTTTCTCAACCCTCACTCCCTCCCAGGGGTCACGTTAGAAGCACAAAGGGCTGCATGGTATACATGCTCTGCCCCTGTTGCCGGCACTCATCCGTAATATGTATCTTTAGCTTTTAATCTTCCATACGCGGAGGACGAAATCAGGTATCAGGCCGAGAACTTCTACCATAGTTTGTCTTACCATCGGAGCCCCCTCGTTAGTTCTCTTGGGTTATACTCCCAGACAACAGCGCTTGAGGTGACGCGGTTCCCCAAATGGAGTACCTTCGGTAAGGGCAACTCCACCAGCAGCTGGTACTGTTCTCCAAGATACGCTTCAATTTCAAAATTACAATAATAGCTACCCCAACATTTTTTTTTTTTTGGGGGGGGGGGTGAACACGTTACACCACCAATACACAAGGACATTGCGCCCTGATCAGCAGTCCTTGAACAGCAATTTTACTACCTCCGTTCATTCCACTGCCTCATTCTCACCGCCACAGTACGACACTCATCTCGTCGAACATGATGTTAAACTTGTCACGTGCAGGTATGCTTGACAACAATCTTTGACCCCCATCCTGCCAATGCTTCTTGGTCGTCGTCGTCTTCGTTGCAATGCTCAATGTCATAGTTTTCCATGCCCTATGCTAGTAACATAACGCAAAGATTATATGAAACACAACAAAATTGTGTTTATAATGCTAATGAGATGAAGATGAGATGAAATGAATTCTTTACTTATATCTTCTTATTGTATCTAAAGGGTGGTCGGGAAGTAACTAGGTATTATTAAATGCCTGTTATGTTTTTATTACTGATGAAATAATATTGGAAATAGCGCAAACATACAGAACATTAAACAGGTAGTGATGTTTCATGCCTCATAGTACCGAAAGTGGTCGCCATTGGCAGCACAAGAAGATGACCGATGGCCTTACAGTAAAAGAAGGAGCAGGGATTGCTTCACGTTATGAGGTGTGGGATTCTACGCTGTCACTTTATCTTGAGGCTGGGTGAAAGATGACGTATACCTACCGGACGAAACCTCGCACGGTAGATGAATTAGAAGGACGGACTCGGGAAGTTCTTACCAACATCCACACAACTTACTCCAGAAAGCTGTGGAATCTATTCCAGGTCGTTTGAGGAAATTGATCGACGTCACAGGTGGCTACATCAAACTTTAAGGTGCGCAATCGTATTCCCATATAACAGTTTACGTTCTGTAGTAATTTTAAGTAAATAACTCTGCAAACATAAAAGTTATACGTAAATTTCAATATCTAGTTACTTCCGGGGCATTAGCGCATTCGAGGGATTCGACGTCAGGTCCTCATTCAGTGAGTACGTGCTCGACACATCGCTGCAGGCGTTTGCTGATTGGTTCTTGCATTGGAGTTCCTGATTAGAGCTTGTATTGGTCGTCTAGTGTATGCAGCCAGAGAAGACATCGGTGCTTTCCAGAGCCACGACGGATGAGCAAAAAATACAACCAGCCATCTTAGCTGCACTTCAACCTAAAAGCAGTAGCGGTTAGCCAACAATGCCACAGCCAACGCCCTCGGGCGGTTATCCTCTGTTGTCGACGCTTCTTAGCAGCCGCTGCTGGAGGTAAGCGGTCAGCCCGGTATCTTTGTGCGCGCTGCACCCTAGGATGCAGAGCATCATGCCTACCCCCAAGACTTCTCTCCCCCCACCCAACCCTACCTCCCATGTGAACAGGCCCAGACCTGACACACAGGATTTAGCAATGCCCAGCACATCTGGTGCAACCAACAATCCTTCTGTGAGCCCAGCTCCAGAAGGATTCAACCCGCGTCGCCGAAAACACCAACAAGGCGGAAATGGCAACGCCAAACGTTTGGCTATAGCCGAATATCAAACCAGTCAAGGCGCTACACGCGAACCATTTTCACGGATAGGCCAAATTTCAGAGGCTGACTGTGACCATTCCATCGGAACTTCAGACGCGGAGTCCAACACAGATGAGACCCTGGTCTCGTCCAATCCGTCCAGGATGGATGAGGACGAGGCAAGCTCCTCTGACATCTCTACGGAGGTGGACGGGGCTGTGTTTCGTGAAGTAGTCCATCGCCGGGAGTAGCGCCGGCAGAACCAACCAACTAACCCCACCAATGGTCGCGCTCCACAACAGCAACAACCAGCCCAGCGGAATATTCCGGCCATCATCATGGACGACTTTAGGGGCATGGTAGGCTTCCTAAAGGATGTCATGCCAACGCTCTTAGGGTCGTGCTCGGTGACCAGGAGGAAGAGGCGTTACGTCTTCCAAGCAAGACATGTGGAGGGTTATAGAATCTTCGTATCTTACTTGAGCGGAGGAATCTCCCTCATTTCGCTTTGTGCCCCGACAAGACTCGAAACGTCCGTCGTATCATTCGAGGACTTCCGGTGTATACGCCCGTGAGCGACATCAAGGAGGACCTCCTTCACAAAGGCATTACCCCCGGCTGGTGAGGCAGCTTACCAAGCCGTGAGAGAATGGTGAGGCCAAGAGACCTATTCCCCTTTTCCTGGTCGTGGTGGAGAGGGCATGTGATACGGAGATGAAAATCGACGGAATCGCAATTCTCTGCTACCTCAGGGTGAAGGTGGAGGCGGTGAGGGGCTCGTTTGGGCCCCCTCAGTGCCATTGGTGTCTTGGCTTCAAGCATTCGAGCCATTTCTGCCGTAGAAACCTGCGGTTTCTTTGCTGCGGTGAAGCGCACCTCAAAGAGTCCTGTCCTCGTACGGACGAGCCCACCTGCACAAATTGCAAGGGCAAGCATGTGGTCTGCTATGGCGGGTGTCCCAAGAGGAAGCGAGTGATTGCCTCCAGGCGCCCACAGGTAACCCAGGGTTGAACTCCCGTTAGTGGAGACCAGGGGAGACCTTCCACCTCGCATCCTCAGGGACATCATCAGGCACCCCAGCCAGCCGATCTCCCTACGGGTTCATATGCCCAAAGCGCACAGCGCACCTCGAATGCTCCACGGACGTCTTGAGTGCGACACCCACAACCACCACACAACACGCAGCACCAGCCCCAGACCAAACCTCCCACCCAAACCAACCCAAGACCGCAGAGGGAGAGGAAACCCCGGGAGCGTCGGTCTGGGTGGCTCAGTTGGTTAGACGCTGGCTTACTGATCCCAAGGTCGCGGGTTCAAACCCGGCCCAGGCCGATGGTTTTTAAGTGTGCTTAAAAACGACAGCTCCATGTCAGTAGATTTACTGGCATGTAAAAGAACTCCTGCGGGACGAAATTCCGGCACACCGGCGACGCTGATGTGATCCTGGCAATTGACAGCGTAGTTAAACAACAAAATAAAAAAAACAACAAAAAAAACCCGGGAGCCTAATCCTGCACCCAAAGCAGCGGAGGGAAGTGGTACTTCCACACTTCGACGTCATCAGGGGCAGGATAGGGCTGAGGAGATCCCATCAGCACCTCTACCATCCACAACCAACAGACCCCCAACCCCTGGCGTTGATCTCGCCGACCTGCTCAAGTGGGTGCAGCTAGTACTGCAGACCCATGGGGAGAGGATCTGCGACCTCATCGCTAGATTCTTCTCCGTGAGCGACTCAGCAGGAAAGATGCTGATCGCAATGAAGGGGCTTGCGCTCCTGACCTCTCTACTCCCGTGCGCCCAGAATGGCCAGTCGAACTAGGTAATTACCTCGTTCCTATTTGCGTTCTGGAACGCATGTGGACTGACTGGTCAGGCGGGGAGCTATCTCACTTTGCCCGATGCTATGCCCTAGGCGTCATCTTAGTCAGTGAAACACATCTCCGTCCTAACGACCGCTTCCGCATTTCGGGCTAGTCTGCCACAGAACCGATCGTCAATTTCGCCCTGGGGGCGGAACGGCGGTGTTCCTAAGGTAGAACGTGGTTCACCGCTCAACCCAACTCCCATCTCGCAATCACTTTGGATCTCGACGGCACGGAGATCATGGTAGTTTCTGTGTACCACCATCCCCTCAGGCAGTTCGTACCCAATGACTACCTCTCTATCCTAGCCCTTTACCCAAATGCCATCCTGGCCGGCGACTTCAATACCAAGCACCAGCGCTGGCATTGTTGTCGAAGGGCAGATGCCCGAGGCAATGAAATCATCCGCCTCATCGACGCGGATCCTGAACTTCGCGTGCAGGGCCCGTGGCAACTCACACATCATCCGCATGGTCGAGTCATCAAACCTTTCCCATTTCATCTCAACGTCACATCAATTAACGCTCTATCAGACCACAATCTATTGTTGACACCCGGATTGCCAATCATGACAACTCGATTCAAACTCGAGAAACGGACTGGGTAGGTGTTCGCAATTGCCTCCGTACCTTCATCACACCTAGCCCTAGAATCACAGACACCCCAACCTTTGAGGCGGCAGTCTCCTTCTTCACATCCATTGTGACACGAACTGCCCACAACCTAACTGTCCAAGCCCCAGCACCCCTACACCCAGATGACCTTCCACTCGATATAACCCTCCTCATCTGCCGCTCCTGGGCGGCATGAAGACTCTACCAAAGGCACCGCACCGCCCACAACAGGGCCCTGCTATGGCACTTGCGCCGACAGGTCCGAGTCCGCCTGCGAGATCACCGTGTGTAGGCGTGGGAGGACAAGATGGTCAGCCTGGGTGCTGAATATGGGGACATGTGGAAGATCGCCAAAAGTCTTCGCAACCGTCGTGGCCAATACACCTCTCCACCTTAGGACACCCGAGGCCTGGCCTATGAACCTGAAGCCAAAACAAATGTGTTTGCCGACTATCTGGAACGCACCATGTGTCCAAGAGACGACCCCCAGGACTACCAATTCTCGGGGGTATCCATATATCGATGTGTTCGAGGCCCCCCGGAGGATGCGGAACGACTCCCGGTAGTACGCCCTAGTGAACTCCATGGCGCACTCCAGCGCCTCAAACCCAAAAAGGCGGCGGGACCTGATGGGCTGATCACCCTCATGCTTCGCCACCTTCCTTTCAACGCCGTGCTGTTTCTGACTAGGGTGTTCAACATGTGTCGCACCCTGGGTCACTTTCCACGAGAGTGGAGAGAGGCTCGGGTGATATGCATCTTGAAGCCCGGGAAAGACCCGGTACATCCCTCCAACTACCGATCCATGAGCCTCCTATCTACCCTCTCGAAAGTACTCGAGGGGACGATCTTAAACCACTTGTCCCCATTATTGAGAGACATTCAAGCCATCCCTGAACACCAGTTCGATTTGCGTCCTGAGCACTCATTGCTGCAGTATCTCTGAATGTAGAAAACGCCTTCTCAACAACCAGGCATGCAGGGCTCCTATCCAAACTCATCCAACTGGTACTATCCGCACAAATAATCAACATCATACACAGCTTCCTCAGACACGTGCATTAAAAGTTACAGTCGTGGGGAGAACATCTACACTAAGGTCAACAAGAGACGGAGTCCCCGAAGGCTCTGTGCTGTCCCCCACGCTATTCAGCGTCTACATGGCAGACTTTCCATCACAGCCACAGGTCAGTATAGCTCAGTATGCTGATGACGTGCTGCTGTTCTGCACCAACAAACATTCTCAGAGCCTTCAACCCCATACAGCGACACCTCTACCTCGTCCAAGAGTGGTGCCGGCGATGGCGAATGTCCGTTAATCCGGACAAGAGTCGCGCTATCCCCTTCACGAGACGCCACACCCCCGCAGACTGCCCCACGTTCTAATTTCGAGGTCAAAGGATCGAGTGGAGAGACTGCATCACCTACCTAGGAGTTAAGCTGGATAGGGGTCTAACTTTCCGCGGACACAACAGAGATCTCTCGGCGAGGACGCAGGGGGCTATTGATTCACTGTGTCCTATGCTGAGCCTTTCCCCGTGAGATTACTTCACGAAGCCTCATTTCTTCCATACGTGGAGGATGAAATTAGGCGCCGGGTAGCAAAATTCTACGACAAGTTACCCACCCATCAAAGCGCCCTGGTTAGGTCTCTTGGGGACTATGACCGCAGAACACGCCGCTTTAGGTCGTACAGGGTTCCCCGCTTGGCTTGCGAGCACGCCCCATAACCAAGGAGACAATCTACCAGCAGCAAAAGCTGAGCTCCAGTATAGTCCCAACAAAGAGTTGTGTGGCTCAAAAATTAACCCCTATCAAAATTCTATATTAAAAACCTCAAAACTTTTAAAATAATTCATTCTAAACATTTTTTCTTACATCAGAGTGCAGACATTACTGCATCCTGTGAGTCATTTCTCAAGGGGCACAACAACTTCCTTCTATTTCAAAGTAACCTAAGAACTAAAAACGCCACCCTTATTTCCCCTTCCCAATATTTATCCCATCTGCGGTTAAACCCCATTGGGGGTAGGTACGCAGCAAAATTCATCGGGTTGAACCTCAGCCTGCCAGCAGGTCGTCGTCGTTTAGTTACTTCCCGCCCACCTGTATAATAATTCATTGGTTCCCGTTTCTTTATTGTTGCTGTGATAATGGTTCATATTCGTTATTTAATTTGGCGTCATTTCTTCTTTATTAGTTTCACCGATATTTGTGCATCATTAATTATTTATCATGCCATTGTGAGTGTGCCACTAAGATTAGAAGTATCATAAAAGTTTGCTCTTACTTGACTATAGCCGATATTTTGCAGCATATTTGCGTTATATTCAAGTTTTTCTATCGTAAAATATTTATATTGTTAACCAATCTGATACTCTATATTTTCTGCAATGCAAATCAAACTTTTCCAACCGTTACATAAAATGGCTTCATTCAATTTACAATTAAACTCTCCGATTAGCAGTAGTCCCACTTCGTTACAGTTGAACAGGGGTGTCCAACCTTTTCTCTTGTGAGGTACTGAGATCACCATAGCTCGGTAAACAGTAGGTGGAGGCACCTCGCACAGAAAATATTAAACATTTTGACTTCAGCGCACCCGACATCTAATGCGATGTAGCCTATCTCCACCAGGAAGAATTAGCGAGTCAATGCTGAGAAAGAAGTGTGCGAATCAGAATTGGTTTCTCAGCTAAAATGTCAACATTTAAATATTGAACCATAAATTTTGCAACATATGTCCGAATATCATAAGCCATAATGTACTCATAATGAAGTATTCAACAAAATAGAAGCAAAATTGGAGTGAAAAATGAAAAGTACTGACTTCAACTTCTGTAAAATTCAATACCCTCCGTGAAGAAAGAATAACTAAAAAGTTGAATTATATTCGCAAGACTTTTTCTGCTACTTCTTCAATTCGTACAATAACCCATTTTTCTACCTACTTCAGGTTCGACAACCTTTTTCTACTCACGGCACAGCCCAGAGGGCCTAAACTCAACACATCACACCAAAATATCTGTCTAAAAATCACGAATCTTAATGTAATTAGTAAATATTACTCGTTATGCAATCAACCATCATCATCATCATCATCATCATCATCATCATTATTATTATTATTATTATTATTATTATTATTATTATTATTATTATTATTATTATTATTAAGCAATATATTCATACATTTATTAACAATTTATTAACTTTAATTAATGTGTAAAGTACACATTTCTAATACGAATTATAAAGTAACTCTACTCATACCTTCAATGTGATTTTTGAGCTTGATCAGCCGCATACATATCTCTAATTTGTGGCGGAAATGTCGACAAAGCTAGTTTCACTTCTTTCTCAATGGATTTAAGTCAGTCTGTCTGTCTGTCTCTCTCTCTGTCTCTCTCACCATCTCTCTCTCTCTTTGAAGTTTTAGAGTCAGTCAACTTCGAGAAGTTCAATTTACACACACACACACACACACACACACACACACACACACACACACACACACACACACACACACACACATATATATATATATATATATATATATATATATACCTACTTATAGTTCAAAATGACAATAGCACAACAGCACTCTCGGAGATACTCGGGTATCCGCTGCTTATTGACAAAGTATTCCCACAGGCACTTCCAAAAGTTTTAATTTCAATGCTGTGTCTGCTTTTACTATAAAGGAGAAACTCAGTTTCTTAATTTATGGAGTTACTAATCTCTAATAAAACTGTTTTCGGTGAGCTACAGGTGCTCATTGTATGGGTTTTACATAAACCAAAAGACTACACAAAAAAGGTCGATAATTCTAAACCTATGAAAATTGTAGCCTGTAATCCGAAGCCCATGTACCAACACCAGGCAAAGACCTTTTTGAATTAACAAATCTGAATTTGAAATCTGTCTGGTTGCAAATCTGCCAGTTCCTCTTGTAAGTCCAAAGTATTCGAAACATTTAAGAGGTTGAATCAGAAGCTGAAAAATTCAATGCCATAGCCGGGATTTGAACCACGTATCTTCCATTTATCGAGCGGCTGCTACCATGGCTAACTTGCCGACATTAAATTCCCCAGCTGATTCGTACTTTTTCCCGGTTAACCACAAGGGAATCTCACATCAGAGATAAATACCTACCCCAAGGACTTTATGTCCCGGCTTTAAGTAACCTTTAGATGGTAATTAGATGGGAAAAGTACGAATTGGCTGGGAAATTTAATGTCGTACTGGCAAGTTGGCCATGGTAGTTGGCAGCCGTTCGATAAGCGGAAGATCTGTGGTTCAAAACTCGGCTATGGCATTGAATCTTTTAGTCCTGATTCCACCTATTAAATAAATTACATTTAATATGTATGAAATATAACCGTAATGGGCATGCATTAAAGCATAAATAAGCACCTTCTTACTTAACACCGAGAATTAATTAATTAATTTATTTATTTATTTATTAAACTTACTGTAAAAGTTCGCATCGCACCTTTCACCTTGTGAAGGCATACTACGTGTCGCGGCACACCGGTTGCAAAACACTGATCTACTTCATGTTTATCGGGACAAACACCTATAGAACTAGTTTATTGTGTACTTCCTTATAGGTACAATAGGAACAGGGGAATACCTACATTAGGCGTAAGCTATATTCAAATCCTTTAAGGGCTGGCCACTTTGAAATTCTGTTCTCGTAGGTGGCCAAGGGATCAAGAAATCTGTTGTGTTACACTTGCATGCCTTTCTTTACTCACTCTTGTACAATCTATTCTTACAAACGCTTATTTTTCTATCTACTTCAGTTGATCGAGACAGACATTTGTATAAATGGTTTTGTTACATATTTCCTTGTAGGTACGATAGGAACATTGGAACACAGTAGACTTAAGCGATAGTAAAAACTTTCAAAAGTTGTTTATGTGATGCCTTTGAAATTCTGTTTTTTTAATTTTTATTGATGTTTTATTTTTTTCATGGCCAGGACATGAAAAAACGAATAAGTACTTTTTGGGAAAAGTATGAGTAGTTGAAAATTCAGACCAATAACAAGGAATATCTCGAAAATGATTATCGCCACAAAGAATAAATTTGACATCAATTGTGTGCTTTCTCAAGATCTACATTATTGAGTAATACGACTTTGTCTACATTTTACGGTTCATCAGTTGTGCAAAAGTCATCCAGAATGAAGAGGGCTACACAAGCTGTTTCCAGAAAATTGAAGATACACGTTTCATTTATCACGAAAATACCTTAAAATTATGGCAATTCACTCAATGCTTTTAAAGCCATTTTTGAGAAAATCAACATTTTCGAAATGTTTTACACGTAAAGGATGCTTTAGGGTAGAAATATTTTCTTGAGTCTTCGTGTCGCATCCTTGGAATACTCTGAGTTTAAATACCAAGTTTGGTTTTTAAGGGTGGAATCAGAACTGACAAATTCAATACCACAGCCAGAATTTGAACCACGTAATGTCATTGTGCATGACACCTCAGTGGTTAGAGCAGCCACGAATAAAGCGAAAGATCCGTGGTTCAAATCTCCACTGTGGTATTGTTTTTTTCTGTCCTAATGCCACCCTTAAAAACCATTTCAACATGCGGCTTGTGTGTTTATAACCTTCAGTGTTTGGATTTCAGAACCACGTTTGCTGTTTAACCAATTATTCGCTTTGAAATTGCTGTTCACAGGCGAAAACACACATACATAGGACCTTTTTAAAAAAACGATTTCTTTTTTGGAATCACGGAGTCCTAAAACATGTATTTCCGATGAAATCTTAACATCGAATTTTTGGGTTGAATGCAATACGGTCTCTGCCTAATATGTACGTGGTACAGAAAGTAAAACGTGTAATGAAAACAGTTCTGTAAATGTTTATCTGGACCAACATGGAGTATACAATTATGCGAATATGCTTTTGTGAGAATAGTTTTTCAAGATGTATGAAAATAAACGATAATGGGTGGAGGAAGTCGTGTGAATGTAACTCATCACATATTTATTATGTTTACAATATCAATTTTACTCCTATTAACCTATTGCCTGGTAGAGTAGATGAGAAGAATCTATTGTCATAAATCCTATTAATGTAAATGGAAAAAAATCTGATGTGATGCAATCACACAACTTTCTCTACTCTTGTACTAACTATTCTTACAAACTTTGGTCGAGATAAACATTTGCAGAAATTATCTTACTGCTGATTTTCTTATAGGTGTAAGGGGAATATGGGAATACAGTAGACTTTGAGTGATAGTGAAATCTGTTAAAGCTTTGGAATTCCGTTCTCTTTGCGCCGCCAAAAGATAAAAAAGGGGCGAATAACGATCTTCCAACAATGGAAAGTTTAAGTATTGCAAAACTCACAGAAATAGCAAGGAATATCTCTGAACTCTGGAATGCTTCACTCCATTAAAAAAAAAGCATCTAGACATAACTTGTGTGTTTTAACAAAATCTACATTTTTCTATTGTACCTATCTCTTACGGTTTTCCAGTTATGCAAAACTCATTCAGAGTAAACAGGCTTCGTAGGCTATAGCCAGGAAATTAAAAATATACATTTCATTTGCCATAAAAATATCTTAAAGATACGGTATTTCAAGCAGAATTGTTAGTCATTTTTGAGAAAATCAAAATTTTCGAAAAATTTCCATATAAAGGGTAGTTTAGAGTCAAGGAAGTTTCTTCAAAATCTTCGTTTCGCATTCTTGAAAGATATTAAACTTAATTACCAAGTTTGGTTTTTAACCGACTTTTCATTTTTGAGTTGCTCTGTTCTCACACACACACACACACACACACACACACACACACACACACACACACACACACACACACACACACACACACACACACACACACACACACACACACACACACACAGAGGGACCTTTTCCTAAAATCATTTTTTCTTTTGTATTCAGAGGGCCTCAAAACATATATTTCCGGTGAAACCTAGACATCGAAATTTTAGGTCGAATACAATAGGTACTGCCCCCATATTCGTAGAAGAGAAAGTAAAAACTAGATGAAATCATCTTCACTTGTAAAAGGTAAAAGTGCAAGTAGTTAAGAGAATGTAAGATATTGATCCGTAATTAATTTTGCCTACGTTGCACGTGCATAGTGTTGAGAAAAGGCGTGTGACGGAAATTGCGAGCGACGTAAATGGGTCAGCTATGTCCATCCTATGGCGATGAATAAGGAATGTGGGTCTGTCTCATGCGTGCTCCCTGAGTCACTCGATATGCTGCTCCGTTATATAATTGGTAATGAATGATTTTCACCCATAACAAGTTTCTAGTCGCGGACGTTACGTGGCGAGCTTTTTCCTCTGCCAAATGAGTTCAAGTGCTCCAGCCACTTGCACTTTTTAGTCGCTTTAATCCGACCATGCTGATGATGATTCAATAACAAGCAGTCTGCAGCTTTCCACGCGCTCTTTGCAGCTTATCTTACCGAGTATAGGCATCGAAAGGTAAAACTCTTATAGCTTCATTATTACAACCGATATTTCTAGGCACAATACAATAGCAAAACCAGCAAGCAAATGAGCATGAAAAATGATGGAAATAAACACCAAATTAAGCAAAAACAAATATACGCAATTATGATAGTAAATAGTTTCACAGAGCTCTTACCTTATTAAAGGCTGTTACAGAACACATGGAACGTAAACCTCAGATTTTCCTGTGTAAAACTCCTTTTTACATCGCATGACGTCACAGGCACATTAGAAAAGCAGCGCAGTTCTTGTATGGTGAATTCCTCTTCAGTATGTGTTTCTTCGCCAGAAACTTTTTAGAAATTTGACAGTGTTTTGAAACCGGAATTTTTCTTAGCATCTGACAGAGTTTATCAAACGTAATTTCTGTAACCCCGTGTGTTTCTGTTGACAATATGCCTCTCTCAGAGAGAGCCAACGTTTCGAGGAATTATTTCAAGCTTCCACCTGCGTTTAGGTATTTTGGAGAAATAATCATGGATGCACTGCATCTTTCCTTGGATGCCGGTTTTTGGCAAAACATTCTTGTACTGTGGCAATATTGACTTGGTTTATCTATACTTCAGTGTATTCCGAATATTATCAACAATTATTTCTTGAAAACGCTATGGCATATAGTTTTTGAGCAACGGAGATTCATCCGGCAGCCTTTCATTTGTGTATTTTTCTAAACATACATGATGTTGCGCATTACTCAATTTATACAACGGAATGTCGGAATCCCTAATGGTAAACAAAAGCCTTTGGAACACGAGTCACTAGAACTTGATTGAAATATACACGTTTAAAATTACAGTTTTGGGCAAAATATGCTGTTTTAAATAAATATCGTAAAATAAGTAAGCCAAAACGTTTTCCTGCGAAATAGGCACAAACATAGTTAAAACTGCTAATCTAAGTGCGTCCGAAGAAGTAGAACGTTTGTGCTTATTCTTAAGAGTGTGGAAAAAGGTTAAGCATTTTGCTCAGAAATCCGGGCTTTCTTCACTATCGTTCATACATATATGCAGTCCGTCTACCAGCTCATGGCCCCATGTAACGAGTCAGTATATCAATAAATAAGTTTAGGTGCACAGTTATATCTGAAGCTGGACTGATACTTCTGATTGCGCTTATATTACGTGCAACCAGCAGCACAAGTCCAGCTTCAGATATCGCTGTATACCGGGAGAGCAAAAAGTACTGAACGGGCTGCTCGGTGTTTTACCTGTGCACCTTCTCGGCACTCGTTGCCTCTACCACTATCGTAGAAAGGCACGGATGAAACCATACAACATTTTAAAAACCACTTTTAAGGTCTTTACTTACCAACTTTATCAAAAGAGATGCTCAAACTGGTAACCGTCATTGTCCATATATTTTTGGCACCTCTTTAGGAAACTATCCACACTCCCCGTAATAATTCTGCCCAGATACACACTTTTGATTGTTCTCGTCGAAAGATTGGCCATATGAGCTGTAACAGTCTTCTTGAAAAAAGGGAAAATCACGCTCCCTGCCTATTAATTCTCTAACAAAATGGGGCAAAATCGTATTCACGTGTGTACGGCGTCAACAGTTGACTCTAACAAAATTGGCCCTATAACTCAGAACCTAATAGTGTTCATGAAGGAACTCCTCCCTTCATGAAAAGTTACTACATGCTGTGCTATTAGTGGATAAATATTTCTCAGAGCTCCAATAAACGATTTCTATGTTTAAGTAAAGCCTTTAAAAGTAGTTTTAAAAATGTTCTATGGTTTCATCCGCGCCTTTCTATGATAAGGGCAGACGGCAACGAGCACCGAGAAGGTGGACAGACAAAACACCGCGCAGCCGGTTCGTAAGTTCTTTGCTCTCCCCGTACTAGATTTATTTACTGACGTACTGATTCGCTGCATTCCTGCCATGGATCGTGAGCTGGTGGACAGACTGTGCTTAAGTTTCAACGTTCCAAAGACCTTATAATCCTCATCAGAAATGAACGTTCCTTATTGATTAATTCTGAGGCTCGCAGTCGCGACGTCATGTGTTCGATTCCCCTCAATCGCCCACTGTTACCTTGGGTTTTTTGGGTTCCCTGGTCGTTAGACAATGGTGGAATGGTTTCTCATCCACCACGATTTCAATTCTCTAATTTCCCTTTCATTCCGCTTCATTATTATCTTTTTCTTTGCCTATAGGATTCAAGCCACATGGAGGTGTCGCAGATTCTTGGTAAAAGGAAAGAGTACTCCCCATTTCGAGCCTGAAATTGCCAGGCACTTCCACGCGTCTCAGTAGCCTGTCTGCCTGCAGCTTCTTGTGTTTCTCTCACTTCATCTGTTCTTTCTCGGGAAACTATGCAGTATGCGAGTTGTCCCCCTGCGTAAGGTAACCTACGATTAGCTCTGTGAACACTTATAAACACCATTTTTACTTTTTCTGTCACCTACCGCATATAGAGGAAGTGCTGTATACCATACCATACAATTTAATTTATTTATATGATAAATATAATGTATGTCTTGAATTTTGTGAGATTAGCCTGTGAAGTCCTCTTCATTCTAAATAACTTTGTATAATTGTGTTTAACTGGCAAATCTTAAGATACACAAACGCTGTAGAGCTTTTTCAAGCTCGTTTTTTAGTTATACTGTTCACACACACAGACACACACACACACACACACACACACACACACACACACACACACACACACACACACACACAAACACACACAGGCACACACATACTTTTTTTTTTCTAAAACTGCTTTTTCTTTAGATTCCGGGGCCCTCCAAACATGTTTCCGGTGAAATCTGGACATCGAAATTTTGGGTCAAATACAATACTTCCTCTGCTTACTATACGTAGTAGAGAAAGTATTACACGATAATGATAGAGAGGTTTAAGCCAGTGTATCACATCCGATCCCCCCCCCCCCCACCTTGAATTAAGAGGTTGTTTTGGTGTGTCAGTTTTAGAACATGATATACAGGACTACCCAGGGAAAAAAGGGGATTTAGGTTAACATCACACTCTACTACTACTGCTGCTACTGCTACTTCTGCTACTACTACTACTACTGCTGCTACTACTACTACTGCTGCTACTACTACTACTGCTGCTACTACTACTACTACTACTACTACTACTACTACTACTACTACTACTACTACTACTACTACTACTGCTGCTGCTACTACTACTGCTGCTGCTGCTACTACTACTTCTGCTACTACTACTTCTGCTACTACTACTACTACTACTACTACTACTACTACTACTACTACTACTACTACTACTACTACTACTACTACTGCTGCTGCTACTACTACTACTGCTACTACTACTACTACTGCTGCTGCTGCTACTACTACTGCTGCTGCTACTACTATTGCTGCTACTACTTCTGGTGCTACTACTACTTCTGCTACTACTACTACTACTACTGCTACTGTTGGTTATTCTGTAATCGTTGATACAACCTTTGTGTGGTTTTTTTTTTTTTTTTTTTTCCTTTTCTTTTAAGCTTAGCAACTATGTTTCTTCTTCTGATAGCTTGCCCATGTAACGGCGAAAGTGTTAAATTAAATATCCAGTTATCTTAATTGTGTCGTATCTTTTATACATATAAAAGCTTCCAGTCCGAGAGAATACAAACAAAAGGTTATGGGCCCAGGCATATAAGTATAAAGTGCGATACGCGAAGCGGTTTATTTTCAGTTTCGTTACATAAGGTTTAAGTAACAAAATGGCTGACTTTCGAAGTGACATCGCGAAGTTGAATAATCATAATTATTCAAACTGGAAATGTAAAGTACAACTGCTTTTAATGAAAGATAACTTGTTTAAAAAGGTAATTGAATCTGAAAGACCGATAGATACAGGTTCAAACGAAAGGTTAATCGCCGATTGGGATACAGCTGATAGCAAAGCACAAGCCTACATCGGACTTACGGTGGAAGATGATCAACTTATCCACATCAGGGGTAAGTCCACAGCAAAGAAAATGTGGAATGCTCTTAAGGAATATCATGAGAAAAATACGTTAACGAATAAAGTTCATTTAATGAGAACAATTTGTTCTTTGAAACTCGAAGAAGGCGGCAATATTCCACAACATATTACTCGCATGCAAGAATTGTTTTTAAAGCTTCGAGACATAGGTGAAGAATCTTTATCGGATAAATGGAGTGTTGCAATGTTGTTGAGCAGTTTGCCTAGAAATTATGATCCATTAATTACAGCACTGGAAACACGTCCAGAGGATGAACTAACGTTTGCCATAGTACAGCAAAAGGTGATTGCTGAATATGAACGTAAACAATATGCAGAAGGGGCTTCCTGTAATTCTTCAGATAAAATGATGAGGACTTCCGTGAAATGTTATTTTTGCAAAAGGTATGGACACATCAAAAAGGATTGCAAGAAATACTCAAGTTGGAAAGAAAAACCAAATAAAGTGAATGCAGTTGAACATAAAGAGCATATATTTACATTTGACATTCCGTCAAATAGTTGGATTTTAGATTCAGGTGCCACTCGGCATGTAACCAATGGCAGAGAGTTTTTCACATCCTTGGATAGATCCTATGTTAATAAAATTGAAGTTGCAAATTGTGCTGATCGCACTTATTTTGTTTCATTATGGCACCTCCTTTTGTTTCGCGACTCTTGTTTTCCCCGCTGGGATGCGCTAGTGTTTTTTCTTTGGGTTTCCTCTCGGTCTCACGGTTGTAGGGACAGTCAGTCGGAGTGCTCCTTTCTCGGCGTGCAGGGTAAGTGGTCCCGTTGTTTGGTTTTAACTAAGGCTCAGGTTGTGAATTACAGATTGGTTTTCAGACCGTTACTTGCCTGGGAGGTGCTTCTAATGCGGACGAATTAAATGTAATCTTGTAACAAGTAATTCTTGTAGCCAGTAGGATATCCACGCAAATCATTTAGGCATTTTCAGATAGGCTTGAAGACTGCCCAACTCCTCGCTTTGAGGGGGAGTTGAATGGGGTTGGTTTTGTTTTCACCTGTATTTCTATTGTGTGTTTCCGCTTCCATTTCTGTTTAAAGGTTTGCTATACCGATTAATCATTCCTGTTAACAAATGTATAATTTATTGATCCATAAATGTTATAGTTCTTGAAATTTTTAGTGGTCTCTTCTCTTCAATTCCTTCCCCCCTTTTCACGATTGTACCTACGCTCTTATGGTGCAATAAATGGTAGCAGAGCGTGGTTTATCTTGTGGTCGAGTGGGGCAGTTAAATTGAGCATTGGGTTATTGTTTTGATTAACCATGTCGAGTGACTTTCAGCTGTTGCGTAAGAACGAAATACTATTTGAGTTGGGGATTCGTGGACGTGATGATTTGTCGTCGGCAGACGTTCCGGCCCTATTAGACGCACTTCGTAGCGTGAAGGATAACGATTATGTTGTGTTGCCGGACAAATATTTATTGGTAACTGAATCACCGTCATTATGTGAGGCCGCACGGCTGGAATTTGAAGAGTTGTTCTCCGATTCGAGTATTGGTTTGGGGTTTTCGAAAGCGCAGGTGAAGCGTTTGACAGCCAGGATCTTGCATTAAGTGCAGCGGATTGAATATTTCCAAAAATATTGTCCCAAGGTTAAGTTCGGGGTTGACTTAGCCGAGCTGAAGTGGCAGTTTAGGAGATATTTAAAAGTGCTTGCTCAGAAAGGGGATCGGGGCGAGTCGGCTACTGTCACACCAGCTTTGACGTCTCAAATGACGGCCTTTAAACCGCTAGTTACCTCATCCCTTACAACAGTTGGTTGAACCTTATCAAGTCTTTAAGGTTGTTGATGTTCTTACAGCTCTTGAATTTCTGAAGTTCCTGGTAAGAGCTAAGGAATGCGCTGAGTTATGCGAAGTTCCCGGTTTGCAGCTGCTTGAAGTAGTGATGTCAAAAGGGGGTGACGCGGTGCGCAGTATAATTGGGCATATTAAGGGATGTGTTGATCCAGTCTCTGAATTGCATGACAGTGTATTGAAGTGTTTCATTCCTCGTCGGGAGCTACATACATTAATTCAAGATCATTATTTGAAACCCCAGGGGTTAGGAGAGTCTTTCTTCGAGTACATCAGCAGGGTTAAGTTGTTTGCGCGTATACTATGGTTGCCGGATAGCGAACGGCAGATCTGTGACATCATTATTACGGGGTTGACCCCGGAGGTACGTTCTCTTTTGGTATTTAGCTCTTGCCTGCTACGTTTAAAGATTTAGAGGGGCTATTGCCGATCTTGGCAGAGTATGAGGCGTCAAATGCGGCACGAAACCGCGAATCATTGCAAGTGCCTCTGCATGGTGTTCGATTTGAGCCGTGGCAGACTAACCGCGGAGATTTAGCTCGAAATAGTTTTCGCTCACCAGGATCTTGCTTTAGATGTGGTTCTCCTGAGTATTTGGTTAGACAATGCACGGTAGCCAGGAAGCGTGGTGGCGTTTTACTACCCGTGGGTGTAGACGGTCAAAGGCGCCAAGATTGACAACGAGCCTCTTGCGGAATTTCTGCCTGTTGTCGGATATTCCGTCGGATAATAGCCAAGCCCTTTAATTTGAAGCCGACAGTACAGGTGACTGTTGGGAAACGACAGTTAATCGCTCTCTTGGACTCGGGAAGTTCCTGCTCTTTGGTACACGAGGAGTTTTATTATAGCTATCTTACTAAATTCTCGGGCAAACCGCGGCAGTGTAGCGTTGGGTGCGTGTCTGTAAATGGTCATAAATTTCAGGTGAATGCCAAGGTTCTGTTGACCATGCGTATTTCGCGTTTTACGTGGAAACACTATTTCTATCTTCTGCCGGACCTGCCATTTCGACTGATTTTAGGCTCGGACTTTATGACTAGAGTCGGCCTAAGGCTAGATTTTCGGGATGGGGAAATCACCTTTGCATTTGCCCCTTCCGAACGAGTTGCATTTCAGTGCGGTCAAGTCATCAACAAAGTACCTTTGGAGGAGAGTGGCGGGCTACGTCACCATATATGCGACGTTAGCAATGCTTTCCCCCATTTGACAGAAGAGCAGGGCCGTTCGCTGGAACAACTCTGTGCGAACCATGGGTCGTTGTTTGCTGATCGTCTAGGAGTAACAAATTTGGTGGAGTATGACATACAACTAACAGACGACACCCCTGTGAAGTTACCACCATATCGTGTCACCCCACCTAAAATGGCTATTCTTCGTAAAAAGATCGACGAAATGTTACGAAAGGGAGTGATCAGGCCGTCCACGTCTACTTATAGTAGTCCAGTATTTCTCGTCCCTAAGGGCAAGGACGATGTCAGGGTAGTGGTGGACTACCGGCACTTCAACAAAAAGATAAAGATCGAGGCCCAACCAATGCCACATTTAAATTCGGCCGCGCATTATTTTGCGGGTGCCAAAGTATTTACTAGTTTGGATTTGAATAGCGCCTACTACCAGGTACCCTTATCGGAGTCGTCTAAGCCACTAACGGCCTTTGCTGTCCCATGGAGGCTTTATGAATTCCAACGAGTACCCTTCGGAATTGCTACTGGAGCTCAGGTGTTGTCGCGGTTATTAGACGAAATATTTTCGGACATCAAGTTTAAATATGTGTATCACTATCTAGATGACGTGGTTGTCTACTCGCCCGACTTTGAAACCCATTGCCAACATTTAGCGGAGGTCTTTGACCGGCTCGAGCGCGCAGGTGTTACCTTGCGCAAAGAGAAGTGTAACTTTGCTGCGGGACAGATTTCTTTCTTAGGTCATATTGTATCTCCGGCTGGGATAACGATTGATCCGGAACGGACCAAAGTTCTACGTAACTTTCCTCCCCCTAAAACCGTGAAGGCATTGGCCAGGTACGTGGGCATGGTGAACTTTTTCAGCAAGTTTATTCCGCATTTTGCAGCGCGGGCGGAACCATTGAACCGTCTTCGGCGGAAGGGAATTCCGTTAAAGTGGGGCGAGGAACAGCAGCAGGCCTTTGAAGACCTTGAACAGGCCATAATGAATCCCACGGTGTTGGCTTTCCCTGATTTTTCACGTAGATTTATCCTTCAGACCGATGCAAGCAGGGGATCGGTGGCTGCTGTTTTACTCCAGGATTTTCCTATGGGGCGTAGGGTTATTGGGTATAGTTCACGTACCCTTACTCCAGCCGAGCGGAAGTATTCAGTTTACGAACTTGAAACTTTGGCTGTGGTATTTGGTTTAGAAAAATACCGCGAATATCTGGAGCATGTTGAGTTTACTCTTGAGTGCGATAACCAGGCGCTAACGTGGTCGTTGGCCTCACCGCGATCTACAGGCAGGTTAGCGCGTTGGGGGGTACGCATTTCAGCTTTTAAGTTTGTCCCGATACATATACGTAGTTCAGAAAATTGTGTGGCTGATGCCTTAACAAGAGTATTCGAAGAACCGAGAGAATGTAAATGCGAAAAGGAAAATGTTTTAGCCGTCTGTGAATTTCCGGAGTTGTTCGAGGGTTTGCACACACATCAGAGGAAAGATCCGGATCTGCAGGCCCTTATTGGTCGGCTTGAGGCTGGTGAGGTTGTTACCCCTTATTGTTTGAAGGAGGGTGTTTTGATGACCCAGGCTACCTTTGACGGCAAGAACAAGGTGGTTTTGCCACGGGCCTTAATTTCCATGGTGTTTGAATATTTCCATTCATCTCCTGTAGGCGGGCATTTGGGAATAGCCAAGACCAAAGACAAGATTCGGGAATATTTTGTGTGGCCGGGCATGAATAAAGAAATTGCTTCCCGAGTTAGGCAGTGTCAAATTTGTGCAATGGCGAAACCGGCGCAATGTACAGTATGGAAGGGTTTAGCATCGGAGGTGGCAAGTAAACCCCTGGAAAAATTATTTGTGGATTTTATCGGCCCTTTTCCTCGTTCAGCCCAGGGGAATATGTATGCGTTAGTCGTAGTAGATTCGTTTAGTAAGTTTGTATGGATGTCGGCCTTACCGAAAGCGAATACACGAGGGGTAGTCAAGGTTCTCTCTTCAGTATTTGTGGCCTTTGGAGCCCCTCGTTATCTGGTGACAGACAACGCCACTCAATTTACTTCTTTCGCCTTTAGAAATTTCTGTTTTAGTTGGGGCATTAAAACCATAATTACCACCCCTTATTACCCCCGTCCTTCGCATGCCGAAAGATTTAACAGGAACCTCAAATCAGCATTAATAGCCTTTCATCATGATAATCATACTAAGTGGGACACTAATTTGTCTCGGTTGCAATTGGCGTTTAATTCGTATCGACACGAATCACATGGCGTTACCCCTCATCAGCTTATGTTAGCCTATATACCTAACTCTCCGCTGTCTAATCTTTGGCGTTTGGACGATTTGCTTCCCCAGAATATTACTCGCGAGGAAATATGTAGAGTATGGAAGGCCGCTTTTCGGAATTTGAAGATGTCACTTGCCCAGGTAAAGAAGCGGTATGATGAAAATAAACGGCCTTCACCTTATGCCGTTGGCCAGAAAGTACTGTGTAAGCTGTACACTCAATCTTCTAAGCAAAATGCTTATGCAGCGAAGTTGGCTCCTAGATACGTAGGGCCGTACGAGATTATAAGTATCTTCAAAAATGTTTCTGTGCGCTTAAGGGACCTCCGCACGGGCCAAGAAAGGAAAGCTCACGTCTCACAATTGAAACCCTTCCAGTAGTTTGGTATCTGTTTTCCGTATGTTTACTCCTGTATGTTTATGTTGTGAATAAAGTGTTTTGTTTTGAATGTGGGTGTTTGTTTATGTTGGAGCGTGCCATGTGTGCGCCGGGCTGTATACCTCTACGGCGTATCTGTAGTTAGTTTCTGCCGGGCGTGTGGAGTCGGCATTGTGCGCGAAAGTGTAGATTTCTTTTCGTGTGTCTTTGTATGGAAGCGGTGTGAGGTGTTTGGTGTGGTATGTTTGGGGAGTATTTGTGGGATGTTTGCTGGGTGCTTGCGGTGTGTGTCTTGTTTAGTAATTATGTATATTTCGTGTTTGTGCTCTTGTGTTGTCTGGCCAGTAGGGATTTTGTTTTATGCGCATTTCTTTATACAAGGCCTTGTTTATTTTGTTTAACTTGTATATAGTATATATACTTGTATATATTGTTTAGCTTGTTTTAAATTGTCATTTGGAAGAAATTATAGTTAATGTTATTCAAGTTCGTTTAAATTGTCCTTATATTGTTATGTTCATTAAACAGTTTATGGTATGTTATCACGCTTGTTGATTATAAATTGATTTAAATTTTTAAATTTACTGCTATTGATGTATTTGATGTCATCCACAGGTTTGTAAAAAGCCTTCATTCATTCAGTTTAATTTACCCCGAGATGTTATTTTGGGCAGCAGCCTATTTGAAGCCTGCGTTTTGTTCCCTTTCTGTTGGGTTTGTTCCGTGTTACAGCCTCGCCAGCTCCTGTTCATTACCTGTCCAGAAAGCACCTAACCACCGCAGCTTGGCATTGTGTAATGTTAAGCCTGGCTGTTACCATCTATATGGAGTGTTACGGCAGCGGTAAGGTCCGCAATGGAGATTTCTGGAGGCCAGGGAGGTGACGATGGAATATGAAGGGGCTTGTCTGTGGCCCACGCTTTGGGTTTTGGACTTTCTCAACGCCTGATTGCAACGAGAGGGCATCCCCATGCTCAAACACAGGATTGGTTAACTTCTCTGGAACAACCAGGGATCAGTACGCCCAAGCAGCTGTGCATCGTCTCTCCCGTCCCGGAACAACAGAATTGTGCTCTTTGATGTGACAGTGGTCAGTGGTTTGTAGTGACAGTGTTTGGTGCCAGTGCTTTCACAGTGACCTGTACAATGACCTGGCGGTGTAAGGTGTGTCCTTCCTAATATGATACTTCTTATACCATATTAATCTGTTCCTTTCCAGAATGGCGAGCGCCTGTTGTCAGTTGGGGGTGGGAGTATTGTGCTGATCGCACTTATTTTGTTTCATTATGGCACCTCCTTTTGTTTCGCGACTCTTGTTTTCCCCGCTGTAATGCGCTAGTGTTTTTTCTTTGGGTTTCCTCTCGGTCTCACGGTTGTAGGGACAGTCAGTCGGAGTGCTCCTTTCTCGGCGTGCAGGGTAAGTGGTCCCGTTGTTTGGTTTTAACTAAGGCTCAGGCCGTGAATTACAGATTGGTTTTCAGACCGTTACTTGCCTGGGAGGTGCTTCTAATGCGGACGAATTAAATGTAATCTTGTAACAAGTAATTCTTGTAGCCCGTAGGATATCCACGCAAATCATTTAGGCATTTTCAGATAGGCTTGAAGACTGCCCAACTTCTCGCTTTGAGGGGGAGTTGAATGGGGTTATGTAAATTGGTTTTGTTTTCACCTGTATTTCTATTGTGTGTTTCGGCTTCCATTTCTGTTTAAATGTTTGCTATACCGATTAATCATTCCTGTTAACAAATGTATAATTTATTGATCCATAAATGTTATAGTTCTTGAAATTTTTAGTGGTCTCTTCTCTTCAATTCCTTCCCCCCTTTTCACGATTGTACCTACGCCCCTATGGTGCAAAATGGTGAACTAGTTGATGTTATTGGCATCGGGACAGGAAAATTGATGTTTAAGAATAAAAAGGGAGAAGTGACACCAGTTATTGTTACCAATGTGCTTTATGCTCCTAAAGTTGTTGGAAATTTAATTTCTGTTCGACAGCTAAACTTAAGCAATTTTTCTGTTAACTTCAGTAAAGACTATTGTGAAATATGCAAAGATGGAAAACAGATTGGATTTGCTAAGTCCACTGGAAACTTGTACAAATTGTGTGAGCCATACAAAATCCATGCAGTGTTGGAACACAACAGCAATTGTATTCATACATGGCATCGGAAAATGGGACATCGTGACCCAGAGGCCATAAGGAAAATGTATGCTGAGGGTCTCTTAAATGATTTGAAGATAGTTGATTGCGGTATCCAAATGTCACGTGATACGTGCATGAAAGGAAAGCTGACCAGATTACCATTCCCAAAACAATCTTCAAGCGAGTCTACCAGATCACTTGATTTGATCCATACAGAAGTTTGTGGACCAATGCAGACCATGACACCAAGTGGTAAGCGATTTATAGTCACATTTATAGGTGATTTTTCAAGGTATACTCATGTATATTTATTGGCAAACAAATCTTAAGTTCCTGATACTTTGAAACATTATGTAGCACCTGTGAAAAACAAGTTTGACAGAAAAGTCAAGATTATTCGATCTGATCCTGGAGGTGAATATCTAAATAAACAATTAAGAACATATTTGGCCAATGAAGGTATCCAGACTCAGTTAACTGCAACTTATTCCCCACAGCAGAATGGCATAGCAGAGAGGAAGAATAGAACTCTGGTAGAAATGGCACGTTGTATGCTGATTGATGCAGGCTTACCAAATCAATTTTGGGGTGAAGCTGTGATGACTGCTAATTTCATACAAAACAGAGTCCTTACTCTAGCAAAGAAATTAACACCATATGAACTGTGGAATAATGAAAAGCCTAAGGTAAAGAATTTACAGATTTTTGGCTCCAAATGTTTTGTTCATGTTCCAACCCAGAAACGCCAGAAATTGGATAATACAGGAACAGAAGCAATATTTCTTGGATATGATGAAGAATCAAAAGCTTATCGTTGCTACAATTTAGCTTCACAAAAGGTGATAATCAGTCGAAATGTCAAGTTCAGTGTGGAAGCATATCAAGGGAAACGTGATGATTTAAATAGATCTGAAATCGACATAAATGTTGATTCCAAAGTTAAAATATCACATCGAGAAGTAGAAATTCAGGTGGAGAGTGATAAAGAAAATGAATCATTTAAAGACTCTCAGACTCGAGTTTCTCAGAGATCAACAAAAGGAATTGCTCCGCAAAGACTGATTGAAGAATGTCATACTACAAGAGAAGTTATTAAAGAACCCAAATCCTACATTGAAGCAATTTCCAGCAAATTCAAAGAGAGATGGCTTCATGCAATGCAAGAAGAATTGACATCACTAGAAGAAAATGGAACTTGGGAATTATGTAGTCTTCTTGAAAATCGAACAGCGGTTGGAAGCAAATGGATTTTTAAAATCAAGGAAAGCAAAGATGGTAGCATTCAGCAGTTCAAAGCACGTCTCGTGGCTCAAGGGTTTTCACAGAAGTATGGTGAAGACTACGATGAGACTTTTGCTCCAGTTGTACGTCAAACAACCTTACGTACCTTACTTTCAATTGCATCTAAAGAAAACCTACCAGTCTACCACTTTGATGTAAAGACAGCATTTTTAAATGGAGAATTGAATGAGGTAATATACGTGAAACAGCCTCCAGGTTTTGCTACAGAGGATTTATTGAAGAAAAGTATTTATGGACTAAAACAAGCAGCCAGAGTTCGGAATGAAGCAGTACATAAGGTTATTGTTAATTCATATTTCAAACAAAGTGAATTAGATCCATGCCTTTATTCAAGACAATCCTTGGTTGGTTGGTGTTATATCCTTATTTATGTAGATGATATCATAATTGCTAGCAAATCTGAAGATGAGATAAATAAAGTTGAAAACATTCTCTCTGAGGAGTTTAAGATAAAGAATCTTGGCTTAATACAGCGCTACCTTGGAATTGAAGTTACAAAAGATTCAAGTGGGAATTTTCAACTCTGTCAGTCAGATTATATCAACAAAACTGCATTTGATTTTGGATTGTCAGATGCAAAGAAAGTCAATACACCAATGGATCAGAACTATGAGAAGTCAGAATCTACAAATCTTCTGAAAGATAATTCAAAATATAGGCAACTAATTGGACGTCTACTGTATATTTCAGTCAACACAAGACTAGGTATTTCAGCAAGTGTAAGCATCCTTGCACAAAGGGTTTCCTCACCAAGCCAGGAAGATTGGACACAGTTGAAACGTGTTCTAAAGTACCTTAAGTCTACTGCCAATATGAAACTTAAGCTTAGTAACATTGAGACTCAGGAGGGACTTACATTTTTCGGATATGCTGATGCAAATTGGGCTGAAGGTCGTAAGACAAGGAAGTCAAATAGTGGATACGTGTTCTTCTTAAATGGAGGGATCATCAGCTGGTGCTGCAGAAAACAAACATGTGTTTCATTATCTTCTACTGAGGCCGAATACGTTGCTCTGTCTGAAGCCTGTCAAGAAGCTCTGTGGCTGCAGCATTTGTTGAAAGACATGCACCAAGATGTGAACAGTGCCACAATAATTTACGAGGACAATTAGAGTTGTTTATCTTTGATTAAGAGTGGAAAGTTCTCTAATAGAACAAAACATATTGATACAAAGTATCATTTTGTTAAGGATTGTGTAGATAAGCAGTTGATTGAATGCAATTATTGTCCCTCTGACCTAATGATAGCTGATTTGTTAACCAAACCTTTGTCACCCAGCAGGCATATTGCATTAAGAGAAAAATGTAAGGTTGTGTAAACGAGGAGGAGTGTTGGTTATTCTGTAATCGTTCTACTACTAGTAATCTACTACTACTACTACTACTACTACTACTACTACTACTACTACTACTACTACTACTACTACTACTACTACTACTACTACTACTACTACTACTACTACTACTGCTACTACTTCTGCTGCTGCTGCTACTACTACTACTACTACTACTACTACTACTACTACTACTACTACTACTGCTACTACTACTTCTGCTGCTGCTGCTGCTACTACTACTACTACTACTGCTCCTACTACTACTGCTGCTCCTACTACTACTACTACTACTACTACTACTACTACTACTACTACTACTACTACTACTACTACTACTACTACTACTACTACTTATACGACTGATTGATCTTGGAATTATAGTTAATTGAGTTGGTGAGTGCAAGTCTAACTGAACATTGTAATTTTTCTTCTAGAGTATCTTGTAAATTTCTAGAATAATCCAGAAACTATCAAAGTGTTCTGTAACGCTACAGCGATATACAGAATAATAAAAATTGAACTAGTTATGTGTTTAAAATTGCTGTTAGCCTCCTTCGTAACTTTTAAGATTCTGACCCCTCATTCCTTCCCCTGAGAGGAACGCGCTAAGGATGTGTAAGTCACATAAGTTTTACAATAGTAAGTAATCAGCTAGTTTTGCTGAAACCGATTCAGTATTTAATGAGGAAATCGAAATCAATGTTATGTCTTCAGTATACTTTACTTAATAAGCATCAGTATAATAGTTATGTGCTGTCACATGGCGGCTTATCGGTGGATAAGTTTGATCGAGATCATTTCAGCCCTGCGGGCCCAAATGACCTAGTTGCCGACGAGCCCTTAATCTCCACTCCACTCTATTCCATTCCAGTCCACTCACTCACTCACTCACTCATTCACTCACTCACTCACTCACTCTCTCACTCACTCACTCACTCACTCACTCACTCACTCACTCACTCACTCACTCACTCACTCACTCACTAGCTTTTCAGACCAGAATGCAACTTTACTAATTATATGTCAATAATTATAATCCTATCTTACTGTAGGACAAGGATTCCGTTGTAGTAAAGGAGTGGAATGAAAACAAAATATTAATTAATTATATGTTTATTTACAAGAATAGGAATAATTGTATAACAATATTCATGATATAAATGTATGGATGAGAGTGCGTCACTGAGTAAAAAAACAAACGAATGAATGAAGATGGAAACTAATATCTAACCATGGTAGCCATAACCATGTCCGCCAGAATATGCAATAGCGGGGGCGGCATGCGCGTAGGTGGCGATGGGGGCGGCATGGGCGTAAGTGGCGATGGGGGCAGCATGTGCAACAACGGGAGCAGCTACGACGGCCTTATGCACAACAGGGGCGGGAGCAGGGTGAACAGCGTGGCCAGACTTCTGGACGACGGCGTTGAAACCATTGTGGCCATCAGCGGTGTAGTGTACGGTACGGGTGGTGCCGTCGGGTTCCACCAGGCTGTAGGAGCCTTCTACCTTATCGCCGACACGGGACTCGTGCTGTTCCTTGATGTCGTGGGTGTGGGCATCATGAACTCCATAGCTGAATTCGTAGTGGGGTGGTGCCTGAAACAAAACATGTCCAAAACGTCAGCCTCAGGTGTGCGACAACGATACTAGGCACTGCGCATATAGGGTATTGTACGTCTCTAATGCAGGATACGTTGTATCAGAGGTGATGATAGGCACATTATACATCTCAGGGGGAAATGTCCTTTGGCCAATTCTTCTGGAAGAAGAAGTTTTAATTTAATTGGTGGCCATCTCGTACTTCAAAATTTTGTTTATTAACATTAATCAGGGAACCAATTTGAGCGTTAATACAACACTTAATAGCGCGATTTAGAGAACAGTATTCAGTTGGCAATTTGCATGTCAATTTAAGCAGCAATGAATTATAATTAGAGGATGATATATAACAAAAATCACATGCTAATTAAGTAATGTAAAGGTTAACGAACTAATTTGATTGGGATATAATACCTATATATTGTCAAATGAGATTTTGAAAGTAGGATTAAATACAAGTAACAGAACTGTGAAGTACTGTGCTGTACATTTAACCGCACAGTTGAGGATAAAACTGTTGGTACGTTTGTGTGGATGATAGATTATAGATGTAATATAATCTATTTAATTTAATTATAAATTGGTAGCAATCCCATGATTAGCCCCGAATTGGAGGGTAAAGTTGCTCTCCTGAAACCTTATTCTACTATACTTTGGGAGGCACTGGGAAGCTTTGGATTTGGTATTGTATCCTTCCAAGATTGCTCTCGTCTTGACTTTATTTCAGTTTGTTATTATTATAATTGGGATAAAAATTACTTAGAAGTTAGTTAGGTACTATTTCTTGAAATCATAGAATGATTGGTTGAAGAGTTCAGCTCAGGTGTATGAAATGTATAAACCTATAGAGGTGAGCATGCGCATCACACGTGTTTGATAAAAGTCTGTTTATTGAGAGAAATGTCAACGGATACTCACATAGTGCTCAACGACGGGAGCATGGGCCACGGCTACTGGAGCATGAGCTACAGCCACAGGAGCATGAGCATAGGCAACGGGAGCATGAGCATAAGCAGCTGGGGCATGAGAGTAGCTCAGGACAGGAGCGGCGGCGATGTGACCATAGGAGTGAGCCTGATGCACTTCAATGGGTGAAGCGCAGGCTGCGACTGCCAGGGCAGCAACCATCAACAGCTGCAAACAAACACATTTCAACTAAATCATTAACATAATCGGCCAACTCACATTCAGTTCCTGTCAAGCCGAGGACGAGTCTTCCTTCCTCAATAAACCTTAGCCTCTTGCTTTCCCACAATAGCATTGGAATGAAGAGCAGTGCCATCCTTATTGGAGTCAGACGTCAAAGTTTTGTGACACTTAGGTTCTATACCCTAGGCTGGTTATTGGGCACTGGGTCTTACTGCTTTCTATTATTTGTTTCCCTCTTAACTCCGTTAACGATTTTTGCAAGTATCTAGTTCAGTGTTTTCGCATTTGCTTACTTTATCTTATGAAAAGTCATAATCCTAACTTTCTTCAAATGTTCCGAGCATATCTGAATCCATAAAGCAAGCCAATATAAATAGACTTAAAGCTCAATTTCTTAGAAAAGGGCGATTTTGTTTGTTGGAGTAGTGTATGTCTATACTAATAGTTAAGGGATGTCCGAACTATGCGAATATTGAACTTTAGAACAAGTTGAAAGTAAATCGGACTTCAACCTTTGATGTTTATATTTATAACTACTCTAAGGAAATGTGTGTTACATTTTACTTAATGCTCCCTTTCTATGCTTTTAGTAACTCGACTGCGAAAAAACTGTATTGTAACTTCACCATCAGTGAACACATAATCCTACACAGGGAACTTATGTTATAGCTTTTACTTTTTTACACTATTTTAGGGGCGTTTAAACGTACAGGTAAGAATGTTCAATTCTAAAATTAAATGAGTGTCAGATAACTGCTGGACAGTGTCAAGTATCGATACATTTTTAAAATCGTGTAATCAAGTTTTGGTCATCTTAGTTGAATAATTATTAAGAAAATATACATTCATTATTTTAAAAAATTGCCTTTTCTAAGAGGCTGCATTAAGGATTTCCTGAGTTGTGTTATGATCACATATAACAGATAATACTGCATATTGCTATAGTGCCTGTAATTCCATCACCTTCTAAATCCTTCAGAAGAAGGTTGTGCTACGTATCATCGTACAAGTTAGTGAAAAATAGATGTTGCATATTGAGACTATAAATGCGTTTGATGACATACAGCTATTTTTCGCAAACTTTCATTTTAATTAATTCCCATAAAAAAGCACTGAGAGGTTATATTTAGAATGTGTTTTGGGAAGTAACTGAATGGAACTTTCAAAGTTTTGTTACCATATAAGCCACAAGCAGCCACAAGTAATTGTCTTAAGGTAATAAGTAGTCAGTTAAAAAAAATAGCAATCAGGTTTCTTGGCTTAGTTGTTAGGTATGACCTGTCTCTTCAAAGCTAACCTATTAATTTGTCTCCTAGTTTGCTCTTTCTTGTGTAATTAACCTGGACCACAAGTGTCTAAATGTCACGAGGAAGGCATTTTCTAGAGGGCTATTCCTTGATAACTGTTGATAACTGAGCTACTCAGGGTAATTCTTGCTCAGAATAGTAGATCCCGTTAATCGATTGAGTTCTATTTTTCCCTCTTTCTCTCTCTTTCTCTCTGTGCAACTTGAGACGAAACTGTTGTGTTTCTATGAGTTCCGTCACCCTAATGTGAAGGAACCAGATACAGTACTCACCTTGAAGGCCATTTTGTGCTGTGTTATGTTGTAGTTGAGTGAAGTGTATCACAAGTGGATATGATGTTGATGCTGAGGTAAAGCGAGCTTTTATACCACCGCGCCGCAGCATTAGCCACGCCCACGCTCCTTGCAAACTTTCGGAGCTGTCTCTTGTACTTGCTTTGAATTTCGTAACCCTTTGGAATGTTTTGAAGTGTTATCGCTATTCAGTTTTTTCTTGATACAGGTTAACATTATATGACCAACATATAGGTACCGTTTTAAATATCTAGCTATACATTAGTTTGCTCATTCCCTCTTGTACTTACAATGATATATGCAATGCACCGGTTCCTGCTTGAATTTATATCGAATAATATGAAGTGTAAATTACTGTTTAGAAATTACATAAAAATAAACGTAAACGGTAGAGGAGTTACAATCAGTGTAATATAGCTGATTTTTTCACTCTTTGTATAAAGAGGCTGTTTTGGTGTGCCAATTTTAAAACATGATATACATGACTACTGAGAGAAAAACAGGGATTTAGGTTAACATCACTTTCTACTACTGCTGCTGCTGCTACTGCTACTTCTGCTACTTTTACTAGTACTTCTTCTTCTTCTTCTTCTTCTTCTTGTTCTACTACTGCTACTACTACTACTACTACTACTACTACTACTACTACTACTACTACTACTACTACTACTACTACTACTACTACTACTACTACTACTACTACTACTACTACTACTACTACTACTACTGGTGCTACTACTACTACTTCTGCTACTTTTACTAGTACTTCTTCTTCTACTACTACTACCACTACCACCACCACTACTACTACTACTACTACTACTACTACTACTACTACTACTACTACTACTACTACTACTACTACTACTACTACTACTACTACTACTACTACTACTACTACTACTACTACTACTACTACTACTACTACTACTACTACTACTACTACTACTACTACTGGTGCTACTACTACTTCTGCTACTTTTACTAGTACTTCTTCTTCTTCTTCTACTACTGCTACTGCTACTGCTACTGCTACTGCTGCTGCTGCTGCTCCTGCTGCTACTGCTAAAAAAAAAAAAAAACTGCTACTGCTACTGCTACTGCTACTGCTACTGCTACTGCTGCTGCTACTGCTACTGCTACCGCTACTGCTACTGCTGCTGCTGCTCCTGCTGCTACTGCTAAAAAAAAAACTGCTACTGCTACTGCTACTGCTGCTACGGCTACCGCTACGGCTACCGCCACCGCCACCGCCACCGCCACCGCCACCTCCACCTCCACCACCACCACCACTACCACTACCACTACCACTACCACTACCACTACTACTACTTGACCTATTTTCTTTGAAATTACAGTTAACTGTGATCGCACGAGCAAGTCGAACAGAAAATTTGAATGTATAGTATGAAAAAGCGCAGGATACTTTTCGTAATGTTTTACAATGTTTCGCTATGGGCTAGAACGTTTCACAATGATACTCAATCTTGCAGAATACTCGGAAAAATCTAGAAATATTTAGAAAATTCCGGATAGTCTTAGAAATTCCAGAACATCCTGTAAACTTCTAATACAATCTAAAAGTCACCAGGATGTTCTATAACGTTATAGAAATATACAGAATAATCGAGAATGTGATAGCATATTTCAGATTGTTATATTTTAGTAAGTTTTTTTTTTATTCTCTCGCATCCGTTATGTTCGTTGATGGGATGATTCTTGAACCTTACTTATTAAAGCGTTCTAAAAAGAAGAATCTATGTATTCGAAACTTCTGTTTGCTCCCTTCGTAACTTTTAAGGTTCTGAGTCCTCGTCCCCTGCCTGATAGGATCTGTAACCCCACATTACTTTTTCAGAGTGTGAAGTAATAAGAGAGGCTAGTTTTGCTGAAATAGATTCAGTATTTAATGAAGAAAGTGGAATCCATCTTTGTTATTTTTTCACTGTAAGATCAGCTTATCAGCCCTTCACCCTTCCGTAGTGAGTGTTCTAGAGACATCTGCAATCAATGCAGTAGCTTGTTGAGAAATGTACAACATATGTCCGTCTAATCGTCTATATTCCAATATCCCAAGCATATTATACCCTTTGAAAATTCTTACAGCGACTTTTGAGAAAATATGAAAATATATGGAACATCTTTCCATGTAAACATTTTTCTTTTCGTAATTATGTATGACATGAGACACTCATCTCCAATTCGCCTTTGATTTGTTATATTTATAGACACACGAAGACATACAGAAATGTTTTATATTACGTTATTTGGCGGCGCCGTGGCCGAGTGGTTAGCGCGCTCGCCTACCACCTAGGCGCCCCGGGTTCGATCCCAGGGACCCGAATGTGGTATTCGTGGTGGACGAAGCGGCGTCAGGGCGGGTTTTCTCCGGGTGGTTCGGTTTCCCCCGCCATCTCATTCCACCGGTGCTCCATCTTTATTCCATGTATCATCAGTGTCACCGCCTGCGGTGCCGTAGTAGTAAAAGCGGGCGTTAAGCACTACAACAACAACAATATTACGTTATTTAAGGGTTCTTAAACGCACTTTGCCATAGATAGGAATTAGTTTGAGGCGGATATTATGCCGTGCCCGAGATAAATATAAATTAACGCTATACCACATGATAAGTTCCAGAATTCTTTTATTTTAGAACCACTCACAGGGCAAGTGTTAGGATTAATATAAATTATTGTGTAAACGTGTACATGTAACTAATCATAAATGTTAGTGTATATATTTAAAATAATAAGAAACAACGCACGTAGAATGCAGTTTATGGGTAAAAGTTGAAAGATTTCGCTTCAGAGACACTACATGAAGTCTTTGACCCGAATTAGTTCTGCTTGAAAGAGCGACAAACTGACGCCAGCCAAATTGTAAGCTCCATTGTTAGGCAGGATTATTCCTTTGTCAAGTAAAAGTCGTAAAACTGTCTATCAAGCTTGTTCGAAATGCTACCGCAATGGCATTTCAGCGGCAAAGTCTCGTCTTGTCCACCGACATGAGCCAATCAGAAAATTTAGAAATACACACATTTGAAATAATCAGCAGAACCCGCTCCAATGAGAGTGAAACTCAAAAATGTTATGTGGAGGGGAACCGAATGTGTCTTTCGTATTCCCGTATGGAACGAGGAGTCGAAGAATAACACACGAACAGGAGAGTCGAAGAATCACACACGAACAGGAGAGTCGAAGAATAACACACGAACAGGAGAGTCGAAGAATCACACACGAACAGGAGAGTCGAAGAAACACACACGAGCAGAGAAGTCGCAAACTACTACACGAACGGAACAGTCGTCAAATATTACACCGAAACATTACTTAGAACACGCGCGAAATAAGTAAGTACACTTGAAATTGATAGGCTAAATTCACATCAAGAATTATTTGGCAACATTGCGTAGAATAGGAAAATTTTACTTCAAGAAATTATTTCGGCTCTTCATAGAGTAGGCTAAATTAACCTCAAGATCATTTCGGCTCTCATCCTAGTGACTTAAACTTTTGGCTTATGCGCGGCGACTCATACATAAATTTAAAATCTCGGTAAAGCTATAAACTGCAATCTTCGTCAATATATGTGTGTGTTGTAATTGTAATATTTTAAATTCCTTTGTGCCTCGTATACAATAAAGTAATATAATTACTTCCTACTCAAACTTGTTCTAATTAGTAGCTTGAAAACCATTTGTAAGTGATTCCACGCCCTTTCTAGCAGTCTCTGGCCAGGCAAAGCTACTGAACAAGTAATAACGACTTAGCAATTGAACGAGAAGAAGAGGATTTTACATGCTAAGTTAACTATAAGTGTCAGGAGGATTGAGTGGCGCCTCTTGAAACAAATTTTCTCAATCTCTCCAATAATACTGCAATAACTTGCAGTGGCACTTCCGTAATTAATAAGTATAACAATTACTTATTTAATTACAAGCATCACGTTTTTACAAGTGGCTTTGAATTGTTGAGGCAACAACCCAACCAATAGCCAAAGTAAAGAAAGAACGCTGAAAGTTGCACATAAAGGGCTGATTGTTCCTGAGGATTCTGTAAAGTAGCTAAATTTTCATTCAAACGCCTCACATGTAACTACTTATTTCATGAAATTATTGCTAGTCTAATGTTGATGTAAAGGATATCATATATTTATAAGGTTGTGTCGTATACTTACGATAGCGGTCTTGGAGCTCGGAAGCATTTTGAAATATTGGTATACATACTTACAAAGGGAACATGAGGACTTATTAAGATATGTATTGTGACTTTGGTGGTTTGTGTGAAGTAAAGAAGACAGATGTAGTCGAGATAAAGAAACACTTTTATTTCCGTAAACAGTAACTTGTACACTCGTTGCAACAGCAAGAAAGTCTTTTCCGATTCTCCAACAGTACGGCTCCGAATTCGTAACACAAAGAACTAACTCTTCTCCGTCGGCACGACTTCTCAACGCTTCATATCGTCTGACAGCCTGGACTCACTCTTCTGTCGCACTTTACCGCTATTTATATCTCCCAGGCACTATTCTGGAAAGTTCAGTTATTGCGGTGAACTACAAAGTAGAAGATTCCAGTAGCCTCTATCCTTTTCTCTCTTTCGGCAAGCGCCCTAACAATGCGGCCATTCTCTGTCTCTTTCCTTCGGCTCCTTTGCGGTAGTGCCGACAATAATGCGATGGGTGACACTGCTGTTGTCGGCAATTAGATGCGGCGGGCGCGGTGACACTGCTCCCTCCTCAGAGTTGGTCGTCCCGACCAGCACTATCACTGCGGCATCTCTCTTGCGCCCCGGTGGACTAACCCATCGAACCTCTTCTCCAGGAGGCACGATCCTAGGTATCGCTGTTGGATAGTGTCCCTTGGTCCGGGTAGGACGATGTATGCCATCCTGCTTCGAAATTCTGCAACAGTACCGCCGGTCTTTACGGTCCCTCGTCCAGTTGCCCTTCTTCCTGGTGTGTTGACGGGCCATCCTGCGCGTTTGGAAACGGCTCACTGGGTACCATGTCCGCCGACCTCTCTGGCGCACCTTCGCAGCCACCTTGCTTCCGATGGGTCCGGCAACAAACCCCGCCACATCCGCGCGAGTCGCGTCCACCGCTGCACTCGTGTTCACTCGTGCTCGGCACGGCCTCTCCTGTATCCTGCCGTCCACGATGATGTCCACCATTCTTCCGTTCACGGCACTATGCGTCAGGTGATTGGATGGCTCCGACGGTCCCCCCATGTCACACGCCAAATCGGTTCTCGCGTGATGCTCGTTTGCTTGTGCGCTTCCCTGCTGATCGTCCTCCACGTCGTATCCTGGTTGGTTACGTACCCGACACACTCCAGAGGATCCTCGACGACGTCCCTGAACTGCCCCTTTGTCTTCCCCGAGACGTACACTTTCGTTATCTGAAACGGGCGCAACTGTCGCCTCGGCCACTAGGTGCTCCCTCCCCGGGTCCGCGCTATTCCGTCTGCCCCTGGCATCCAGTACTTTGACGCTCTCGTCAACTCTTACTACCAGGGCGCCAAGACGTTGCTCGTCGTCCTCCACGACGTCCACATGCTGGCAGAGGTCTTCCACCTTTTCGCCGAGTTCTTCCACGTCTTCCGTCACGCCAGTCAGTTCGCCGAGTTGTTCCACGTCTTCCCTCATATCATCTGAAACGGGCGCAACTGTCGCCTCGGCCACTAGGTGATCCCTCCCCGGCTCCGCGCTATTCCGTCTGCCCCCGGCATCCAGTACTTTGACGCTCTCGTCAACTCTTACTACCAGGGCGCCAAGACGTTCCCCGTCGTCGTCCACGACGTCCACATGCTGGCAGAGGTCTTCCACCTTTTCACCGAGTTCTTCCACATCTTCCGTCACGCCAGTCAATTCGCCGTCAATTTTCACCAATAGCTCCATCTTCATCTCTTTCAGCTCGGCAGCGAGATTGTCATTTAACGTTTCCATTTTGGCAGCGAGGTTGTCGTTTGCCGTCTTCATTTCGGCGAATAATTCTTTCATCATTGCCATCATCCTGGTTTCCGAATCTCCCTCCATCTTGGTTCTAACGTTGCAACTTCTAACGACGATGTAACGAAACTAGAAGCAATTCGACGGATCCCGCTCCTGACACCAGTGTGACTTTTGGTGTGGGTGTGAAGTAAAGAAGACAGATGTAGTCGAGATAAAGAAACACTTTTATTTCCGTAAACAGTAACTTGTACACTCGTTGCAACAGCAAGAAAGTCTTTTCCGATTCTCCAACAGCACGACTCCGAATTCGTAATACAAAGAACTAACTCTTCTCCGTCGGCACGACTTCTCAACGCTTCATATCGTCTGACAGCCTGGACTCACTCTTCTGTCGCACTTTACCGCTATTTATATCTCCCAGGCACTATTCTGGAAAGTTCAGTTATTGCGGTGAACTACAAAGTAGAAGATTCCAGTAGCCTCTATCCTTTTCTCTCTTTCGGCAAGCGCCCTAACAATGCGGCCATTCTCTGTCTCTTTCCTTCGGCTCCTTTGCGGTAGTGCCGACAATAATGCGATGGGTGACACTGCTGTTGTCGGCAATTAGATGCGGCGGGCGCGGTGACAGTATGAATAACTAGAGGCTAGCTTCAAACAAGACTTTTTGGTGCACAATAGTAGAAAGATCTATAAGGAAGATATAGTGAAGGAAAAAATGGAACACGAGTCTTAAAAGTATCAAGAAACAGGGTAGAAAATATAGAGATCAAGAAATTTGGAGAGGTCTATAACGTAAAAAGTCCCTAACATATAATAAAGCAAAGAGAGACTGCGGGAGGAAAGGTTATGTGTACTTTTAACAGAGAAGAAAGAGATGAATTGTGTACTGAGGAGAGCAAGTATAATGCAATATTTGTTAGAATGTAAAGAGACAATACATATGGGACACAAAATGGGACAGCAAGAATCAGTAAAATGTTGCCATAGAAATGTTGAGACTAAACTAAGAGAAGAGATATAAGGCTACCGAGAACTCTCCAAGGAAAGTTATGAAAAAGCGGGTAAGAGTAGTGAAATAAGTAGGAGAAGTAAGTAGTGTAGAATGGGGAAGAGGAAGGAGAGCATGGAAATCAGGAAGGAGAAAAGTTAAAGACATTTCAGTGGTTGTCATTATTAGACATAGCATTTTTTAAGCGGGTGGATTCCACATTGTCAATGCAAAGAATGCAAGCACATTGGCAAAGTGTCACTGACGGTAGGTAAACACGATCTGATGAGAAATGTTTGCCAACAAACTGTATGACAGACAGGGTGTAGTTGTTACCTGCGACGTCCTTGTCCTGAAGTCCAATAGGAGCCCATTCGCACAGAAACTTTAACGCAGATGCAAAACGAATACAAAAGATTGTGGCAGTAATCACAAACGAAATGTGGCCCCGCTGATTAACCAGCTTGTGGTTAAGAAATGGGGCCATTCACAATGATTTTCGTTAACATGAACGCTATCGCCAGACGCTAACGCCAAACCTTGCAATCTCGAAACTCTAATATTCGCGTTAATGTGATTAAAGAGGGATAAAGGGAGAGAGAGATAGAGAGAGAGAAAGAGAGAAAAAGTGAGAGACGTGGGGGGGGGGGGAGAAAAAGAGAAACACAATCCTACTACATTGAAGCAGAAAAGTGAGGGCATTGAGTGATCTGATGAATGGTTAATTATTTTATTTGAATATCATGAATGTGTTTGTTACAAAAATTTGATTCCCATAATGGAGATTTGTTAAAACAAAATATTTGGGAAGAGCTTGCAAATGAACTGAAATATAAAGGTAGACTTGAATTATTGTTGTGAAAGTTTATATCTAGTTTAAAGTATTGTGTTTATTTTTATTAAGGATATGTACCAGGCAGGCCATTTCATCCGGCATTTTGGCATTCAGATAACCCTTTGCGAATTAAAACTGTTGAAGAACACAATGGAGCAAATTCGTCACAGACACGGCAGTGGCGCCACTGATCTTCCTTCTGCCTCTTAGCGGAGACGAGAGATGAGAGGTAGTTCCCGGGTTGAACTATTGTGTATAGTCCGTGATAATAGACTATAAACAACCGAAAAGGTTCGTACAATGTTTTACTTACAGGGACTTTACTTTCCTGGGAATAAACTCACTCCCGTATATTATCTAAAGGGCGTACGGAATAAGAAGGCACACGAGGCGGAGCTAGGCGAAGCTGGGCGAGAGCAAATAGCCTATCCTAGAGAGGCGACGTTGTCCAGTTCGGTAACGCGCTGTCTAGCGCAATATTTGCTTTTCACTTTTCCCTTTGCGCTCAACAAATCCACCAACGGCTCATCATTATGAAGTATTCCAATGGAAATAGCTGGAAATGTTGAAGCTGACTGTCCAAGAAACAATATTTTGGGTGGCCTGTAGCCCAAGATATCAGTAATTAAATAAACACTGCTACCAGCGATAGCAAACGACACTGGCCCTGCATCATGGCTGTTTATTAAGTCAGCTCAAATAATTTCCTGAGGAGTTTAGTTTATTGTTATGAGTCTTCTGAGCCATATTCAAGATATACATATTTACAGTGATAAGCGTGTCTTGCTGTTACTGTAATTCGTTTTGCTGTAAAGAAACATGGCATTATCGAAACCTAGTGGCTTATAGACGAGTAGTTCGAAAGGGAAAGTGTTGCATTCAGAACTGCGGGCAATTATTTTCAGTGTTTACACGTTTTTAAAAGAGTTGGCCTCAAAAGAAATGCGTGCAAACAGTGTATTTAAAAAGTCAGGTGCCAACAGCAAAGGCATGTAATGTAACTTATCTTTAAGTGAACTTTGTGATTTCAAGTATATGCTCTTTAAAGTATACTAGTGTTAGGTATTGTATTTTAGGTGAATTTTTGAAAATCCCAAGTGCTTTTCCGGGTGTTCTAAAATTATAACAAGTGTTGTATCTGTTTTAAAGAAGCATAGCTGCTTAGTTTGATGCATGTATGTTAAGCCATTCCTGGATTACGTGTTTTAAGCCACAAATGTAAGCTGTTTTATAGAAACGTTCTTCTCACGATGTAATGTTCACAATTTTTAAACAATACTGCATGTTTATTTTTCTTATTGAGCTGTAAAATAAGTTTTCTAAGAAACAGAATTAACACAATTGGATTTAAAAAAAAGTAAATTTGTCAATTGTGGGTTTCGCTTTGTAAAAAAAATGTGTATATCAAACTTTGATGGGCATGTTGTCATAATACACTTGCCTTACATTAATAGCTGTATAGAAAGTTTTAGTTAGCACATATTGGGGAAACTATTTCCGTAGTTTAACTCTGAAAATGCTGATAAAGTGTGTAAAATACACAACCGAGAAAGCCACACTGGAAAAATAATCGTAAAAACCGGCCTGAAATTGTGCTTAGGCATTTGCTAATAAATAATGTGCATTTTTTCTTAGAATGCATAACTTAGAAACTGATTAACATATGTGCAGAAATTTTGCATAACACTTTTAGAAAAATATGAGAAATGTCAGAAATGGCTCAAATGCGCAACCACGCCCTCCACTTAAGTTTATTTAAATCGCAACTCTTTCATTTTCACTCCGATAAGAAAAATATTTACACAAAAACGTTCCTGGAAAATTGGACACAATAAAAAAAATTAAAAAGTCAGAATTGCAATCTTTAATCATTTAGGCCCAACTTCCATCATGAAAGATGTAAACTCCCTTGACTCAACTGTTATAGATTGTGAATGAAAATTGCCTGTTTAGACGAGGAATTTGTAGTTGAAGCAAATTATAGGGTTACACAGCTATCGTCTCGTTTTAAGGAGAGAGAAATTGTTATGACTGGTTTTAATTCGGCACCTTGCAATCCTTCACCGCCTTCGCTACTGTCTTACGTGCAGATCTCCCCTCTCTTTCTTTCGCATAGCGATAAGGTCCGGCAACAGTGCACCGTAACTGATTAGCGATTAGAGATACTCATGTGCCTTCTTATTTCATACGCCCTTTAATATTGCGGATTACAAATTGCAAAGACCGTAACAAAATACATGCAAACATGAGGGCACGTAATGTTTCACTGGCACTTGTTCGTTTCTTATTAATGTTATTACTGTAGTTTATTATTATTATTATTATTATTATTATTATTATTATTATTATTATTATTATTATTATTATTATTATTATTATTATTATTATTATTATTATTATTATTATTATTATTATTATTATTATTATTATTATTATTATTATTATTATTATTATTATTATTGTTGTTGTTGTTGTTATCGTTATCGTTATCGTCATCGTCATCGTCATCGTCATCGTCGTCGTCATCGTCATCGTCATCGTCATCGTCATCATCATCATCATCATTATTATTATTACTATTACTATTACTATTATTATTATTATTATTATTATTATTATTATTATTATTATTATTATTATTATTATTATTATTATTATTATTATTATTATTATTATTATTATTATTATTATTATTATTATTATTATTATTATTATTATTATTATTATTATTATTATTTTGTAGAAATATGCGTGGCATCCCTACAAAATCAATTCAACCAACAAGTCTATGTCAATGATTTTGCCCACAGGGTTGATTAATGCATGAGGGTTCGACAAATACTTGTCGGCACCACTGATTTCCTTGAAAGTGTTCTTCGTAGCGATGAATGCTATTTCAGTAACGATACCACTGTAAATAGACACAGCATGCACTACTGGGCCCCTCACAGTCCTCACTGGGTACGATTCTCAGTTAAAAACAACTGGGGCTTAAACGTTTGGTGTGGTATTCCTGGATCCCATGTTATTGGACTTGTCCTTCTCCCAGTCAGACTTAAGAGGACCACGATATCCGGAATTCCTGCACGGCGAGCTTCAGGATTGTCTTGATGAGGTTCCGGTACGACTGGTGTTAAAACACTGGTTCCAAAAAGATGGTGCGCAACCTTACTATTATGAACCTGTAAAGGTCCATTTCAATTAGTTGTACCCTGGATGCTGGATCGCTCTAAGTCACCCTATACCCTGGCTACCAAGACCTCCTGATCTAACCCCATTAGATTTTTTTCTTTTGGAGTCACATCAAGAATATTGCATTTGAAACAGGTCCCGTCAATAAGGAAGTCTTCTGTCAGAAAATCGTAGAAGCATAAGCCTGTATCACACCCGCAGTTCTCAGAAACGTCCATATGGATACAAGGAGACGCTTGGAACATTGTATCAATCAACAAGGGCATCATTTTGAAGATATATTCTATGAATGAAGTCATCATATCAGTACCGTCTGATGATAATAGTGGTGAAAATGTTATAATAATAAACCTTACATAACAGTAACAAAACTATTAATATGGATATAAAAGTACCAAAATTAATTACAATAAAACTAATATTTATATGCTAATGATAATGATTATGACGATAATAGTAATAACAAAACGTAATAACAATAACTAACAAATTAATAGAACTATAAAAATAATTAGGATACCGATGGTAATGATAATCACATCACTAATAATAGCAATAATAATGACAAGCATTAATACACATTCAATAAACAAAGTAATAATAATAATAATAATAATAATAATAATAATAATAATAATAATAATAATAATAATAATAATAATAATAATAATAATAATAATAATAATAATAATAATAATAATAATAATGATAATAATGATAATAATGATAATAATAATAATAATAATAATAATAATAATAATAATAATAATAATAATAATAATAATAATAATAATAATAATAATAATAATAATAATAATAATAATAATAATAATAATAATAATAATAATAATAATAATAATAATAATAATAATAATAATAATAATAATAATAATAATGAAATACAGCAACAACGTTAATAAGAAACGAACAAGTGCCAATGGAACATTACGTGCTCTCATGTTTTCATGTGTTCTGTAATACAATCTGTAATCCGTAATGTTAGATAATATATCGTACTGGAGTGAGTTTATTCCCTGGAAAGTAAAGTCCCTGTAAGTAAAATGCAAAACATTGTAAGAATCTTTTGGGATGTATATAGTCTATTATCACGGACTATACACAATAGTTCAATCTGGGAACTGCGTGTCATCTCTTGTCTTTGCTAAGAGGCAGAAGGAAACTCGCTCACACCACTGCAGTCTCTATGGCTGGATTTGCCCCGTTGTGTTCTGCAACTGTTTTAAGGCAAGAAGGATTATATACATATCCCAATACCAGATGAAATGCGCCACCAGCTATAGGTATAATGGAAATTAATTTTTCTTCCACACTATCCATGTGTAGGACAAGGTTGTAGCGATAGAGTGAGACTGAAAAATGTGATGTGTTGCACTCACATGCCTTTATATACTCTTTTAATATTCTTACAAACTCATTCCTCTATCTATATGGGACTACAGTAGGCTTTGAGCGATGTTCAAATCTTTTTAAAGCTTTGAAATTACGTTCTGTTTGCACGGCCAAGAGTATGACGATCTTCCATGTGAGAAAACCTTAAGTATTTCAAAACTCACACAAATAACATAGAATATCTCAGAATATATATTTGACATATCTTGTGTGTTTTAACGAGATCTACATTTTTTTTGTATAGTAAGAGTCGGTATATCTCTTACGGTCTACCAGTTATACAAAAGTCAAGATGATACAATTATGACTACCTTCACTGATGACACAGGAATAATGCCAGTAAGACATACAGTAGAGGAATCTACACAGAAATTATTTCAGAAAGCTGTCAATAAGGTTAACGAGTGGGCGAAGTAGTGGCGTATCTTATCTTATATATTTAAACGAGCAATTCTTGTATATATATATATTTATTCCGCGCAACTTGGAAACGGCTCTAACGATTTCGATCAAATTTTGTAATCAGATAGGGTTTTGCTTTTCAAGTTCAGCTATATAGGTGTAATTACCGAAAAAACGCGATTTTACATAAAAAATAACATTTCTTTATTCCCGCCTCTACGGTGCAGTTCTTGTATATACTCACGGTATTTCCGAAATAGCTCTAAAGATTTGATTAAATTTTTGTATACATGCATATTACATTCACAGCGTTTTCTCTACTCACTTTTAGGTAACACATTCACTCTTTCTCTACTCACTCTTCTATAAACAATTTTCCATAAAAACGTGGTTTTGCACCAAAAAACATTTTTATCCACACATTTAAAATAAGTCATACCATGTTCTATACGTTTGAAATAGAAATGCTATTACATTCACACTGTTTTCGCCTCTCACTTTTAGGTAATACATTCATATCTCTTTCTCTACTCACTCTTCTACAAATAAGTATACAAGTTTCTGTATGCTTGAAATAGAGATGCTGCATATTACATTCACAGTGTTATCTCTACTTACTTTTAGGTAACACATTCACATTTCTTTCTCTGCTCACTCTTCTATAAACAACTTTCCATAAAAAACGTGATTTTGCACCAAAAAACACCTTTATCCCCGCTTTTAAAATAAGTCATACCATGTTTTGTATGTTTGAAATAGAAATGCTACATATTATATTCATACTGTTTTCTCTACTCATTTTTAGGTAACACATTCACATCTCTCTCTACTCACTCTTCTACAAATAAGTCATATAATTTCGTGCATGTTTGAAATAGAAATGTTACGTATTACATGCACACTGTTTTCTCTGCTTGCTTTTGGGAAACACATTCATAATTGTTTCTCTACACATTCTTCTAGAAATATGTCATACAATTTTGTGCATGTTTGTAATAGAAATGCTGCGTATTACATCCACACTGTTTACTATGTTCACTTTTAGGTAACACATTCACATCTCTTTCTCTACTCACTCTTCTACAAACAATTCATATCCTCTATACAACTTGGATGTTTGTATATATCTAACTGTTAAGCTCGAAAACCGCTTAACCGATCACCGCGAAATTCGGCACGTATATGTATTTTTTCATGGGGAATTTTTTATGGTAACAATTTTACTACACAATATATTACTTTCAGATGATTTTCTACTCGCATTTCTTTTACGTAGTATGTTCATTTATCCTCTGTTTGCCCTTCAACATACAATTCATATAATGTTCTATGATTGAAGTATAAATGCAACGCATTACATTCACACGACTTCCTCGACTAATTCTTCCTTTACGAGGCACCATCAGTCTTCCTTCGCTACTCGCCCTTCAACATATAATTCATACAATTTGATATGTTTGAAAAAGAAATACAAGGTATTATATTCATACTATTTTCTCTACTCACTATTGTTTTACGTAACAATTCACATGTTATTCCCTATCATTTATCAACTTCATACATACCAACGCCTATACATATCGTATGTTGAAGAGAGTAAATTCCAAAACAGGTTGACACATCGCCATGAAAAGTGATACATCGTATTGTTTTCATGGCGAAGGTTTTTATGCAAACCATTTTACCACCCAACGTATTACGTTCACATGGTTTTCTCTACTTCTTTTTCTTTTACCTAACATACTACTCCCTCTTCTACAACCATACATTTTTCCTTGCACTTGAAATATAAGTGTAACGAATAACATTCACACGGTTTTTCTACTCATTTTTATTTTACTAAACACAATCACATTTCTTTCACTACTCCCGTTTCAGCGAACAATTACGAACAATTCATACAATTTTCTATATGATTGAAACAGAAATGCGTAGTACATTCACATGGCTTTATCAACCAGCTTTTCTTCCTGTAGTATTTGTTATTCTTCAACAGTGCTTTTGCTTAGTGTTGCTCCGGTGCTTTAATAAAAAATAAAGAAATAGTTAAAAAAAGTAAAGTAATCACAATTGATGTCAGGAGTGCGCCGAAAAGCACGATATGGAACAGTTGATGAAATAAATGTTACCCAAGATGGACATAATGGGAAATGAAATGAATTCTGGAATGCGGCAGAGGAAACAAATATGAAAACCGAATTGGAAAAACGTAAACTACGGAATAGAAAATATAGGAACAAAGATGGACAAAATGAAAACAAACATGGAAGGCAAACTGAAAATGTACACTCCGAAACAGAAAAGAAGAAGACGGGAATGTGTAATATGAAGGTAAATGTATTGGAGAATACTAACGAGCGACTGGCCAGAGTAAAGGACGCCATGGAAGAACTGGACGGAAAGATAAAGGACCTTGGCGAATGTGTTAACACCCTGGAGTCAATCGCAGCAGCAAAGAACTGAACTCCATAATAGAACAAATGCTCGACGAAAACGTCAAACTGGGTGGATATCTATGGGGGAGGCCTACGTTTAGCATTAGACGTTTTAGAGCTGAAATGATGGTGTTTATGAAATATTTGTATCTCGGAAATGGCTCTTCACAATTGCGACTAAAATTGTTATTTAGTTAACTTTTTGACTTTCAGTTTATCTAAATAAGTATCTTCTCCCACAAAAAACAAGATTTCACAAAAACAGAGGCGAAAAACGCCGAGCGAAGCTCGGTCGCCCAGGTACTAAAATTAAATGAACCTAAATGCATACATATCAACTTTACAAATAAGAAAACTCAGATACTACCAATACAAATAAATAATCAAACTATTCCTCAAGGACAAACAGTGAAGTACCTAGGAATGACACTAGAGTCAAAATTAAATTGGAGAAAGCATATAGAAACTAAAAGAAAACAGTTAAACATCAAATATAAAAAACTTTATTGGCTCATTGGGAGAAATTCCGAACTTGACATATACAATAAGCTATTAATATACACGCGGGTGTTAAAGCCAGTCTGGACCTATGGAATACAGCTTTGGGGCTGTTCTAAATTGACCAACATAAAACACATACAGACTTTTCAAACTAAAGTTTTAAGAACAATTGTTAATGCACCATGGTACGTGCATAGTGATAACATACATAAATATCTCAAGATCGACACTGTTATAGAAGAAATAAAAAAGACTGCAACGAAACGTCATTTAAAAGTGCAGCATCATGAAAACAAAGAGATGTTGAAAGTGCTTAGTAACTGTGAAGTTCGAAGATTGAAAAGAATAAAGCTAGATGACTTAATGTGTGACCACAAGAATTAGTGTAAACTTTGGGGGCCTTTCGTGGAAGGCTCGCCTAAAGGTGTGAACTTGTTTATGAAGAAAATATTACTAGATAAGCTCTTCTATGCTGTAATTTGTTTAAAACAAAGTCATCTAGAGTAAACAGGACTACATAGGATATAGCCAGAAAATTCAAAATATACATTTCATTTGCCATAAAAATATCTTTAGAATATGGCGTTTTAATAAAAAACGTTAGAGCCATTTTTGAGAAAATCAAAATTTTTGAAAAAGTTTCCACGTAAAGGGTTGTTTAGGGTGGAGGAATTTTCTTCAATGTCTTCGTGTCGTATCCTTGAAAAATATTGAACTTAAATCCCATCTTTGGTTTTTAACAGACACACACACACACACACACACACACACACACACACACACACACACACACACACACACACGCACGCACGCACGCACACGCACACACACACAAACTCACACATACACACAGAGACAGACACGCACACATAGACTTTTTTACTAAAACTGATTTTTTGGATCCAGGGGGCCTCAAAACATATTTCCAGTGAAATCTCGATGTCGAAATTATGGGTCGAATACAGTACTTCCCCTACTTGCTATACGTAGCAGAGAAAGTAAAAATTCAATGCCATAGACGGAATTTGAACCACGAATCTTCCGATCTCCGTCCGGATCGGACGGAGCTACCGTTGTAACATGCCGACACGACATTAAATTCTCCAACTCACTCGCATTTTTTCCGGTAAACGACAAGGAGCTCTCCAATTCATATGAGATAGTTACCCAAATGGTGACTTACTATGCTATAACTACTTAAGTCCCAGACTTCATAGTTTAACCGACTATAAGGTCAATCAATGGAAAGTATATAGTTGAGAAAGTAAAACGCACTGCTGACGGCGGTTGAATGAATTTAACCGTCGCCAGCTCTGGTATTAAGTTCTGAATCCAATAGTTCCTCAGTTGGCTCACCATGGACCTAACAAGGTTGACTGCACCAAGGACCAGGTCCCTAATAGGAGATAGCCCCCCCCCCCTTCTGGTACCGGGAATCGAATCCGGACTTCGCACTTGATAAGTAGCTGGATTACCACCAAACTACACGACGACTCAATTAATAGTATTCAATATAAACAAAACTAACTTAAAATACATAGTCCTGCTACCACAAGCTGCACTCATTCTGTGTTTGTTTCGTTCTAAATATTATGCATTTCTATACTGGAAAAAATGGAAAAGCTTACCTGTATAACCTAGGTATAAACTTTCACAATAATAATTAAAGTCTATCTTTATATTTCAGTTATTTCGGCAGCTCTTTTTAGATATGTTATTTTAACAAAGCACCGTTATGAGATTGATAATTTAGTAATAAACACATTGATGATTTTCAAATAAAATAATAAATCCAACACATCAAGTTGTATCCGACAGGGCACAACGAGTGCTCAGTTTCTTCTGAACTTCTAAGCTTTATCTCCAAAACTAGTTTACAATTGGAAGAGCACACATTAGGAGGATAAAAGACCTTTATTTTTCCCAATCCGTAGAAGTACTGTAACAAGAGCAGCCATAAGACCGCTTGCCTTCGTAGCAATTCAGGCTTGTTGCTGCTGCTGCTGCAGTTTCTGCATTTCCCTTCAGTTCCATATACATCACCGCAAGCTTCTCGTAATGCACGGCAATTTCACCGCACACTTCTTGAACAAAAGAAAGCTGCTTCAATACCGAGATTCCACGTTAGAATGCTTAATGAGCAGAACTGTAATAATGATGGTGCTGCCATCTGGCGGTCTGTCGGTGGAGACAGTACGCTTTGCTTGACCGCGGTCATTGTCATCCCGAAATTCACCAGCTTCTCAGAACAGAATGTAAATTTACCAATTATATTTCAACAATTATGATAACGTTTACTTAACTGCAGGACAAGGAATCTGTTGTGGTAAAGGAGTGCAATGAAGTCAAATATTAATTAATGATATGTTTATTTACAAGAATAAGAATAATTGTATAACAATATTCATGATATAAATGTATGGATGAGAGTGTGTCACTGAGTAAAAAACAAAATAATGAAGATGGAAAGTGATATCTAACCATGGTAGCCATAACCATGTCCGCCAGAATATGTAATAGCGGGGGCGGCATGCGCGTAGGTGGCGATGGGGGCGGCATGGGCGTATGTGGCGATGGGGGCAGCATGGGCAACAACGGGAGCAGCTACGACGGCCTTATGCACGACAGGGGCGGGAGCAGGGTGAACAGCGTGGCCAGACTTCTGGACGACGGCGTTGAAACCATTGTGGCCATCAGCGGTGTAGTGTACGGTACGGGTGGTGCCGTCGGGTTCCACCAGGCTGTAGGAGCCTTCTACCTTATCGCCGACACGGGACTCGTGCTGTTCCTTGATGTCGTGGGTGTGGGCATCATGAACTCCATAGCTGAATTCGTAGTGGGGTGGTGCCTGAAACAAAACATGTCCAAAACGTCAGTCTCAGGTGTGCGACAACGATACTAGGCACTGTGCATATAGGGTATTGTACGTCTCTAATGCAGGATACCTTGTATCAGTGGTGATGATAGGCACCTTATACGTCTCTGGGGGATATGCCGTTTAGTCAGTGCTCCTGGACTCGCCTCCGATTTAATTGGTGACTACTTCTTACTCCAGAGGTTTGTTTATTAACATTAGTGGCAAGTTATCACTATTTAGAAAGTTGTATTCACTTAGCATTTCACAAGTTAGCTTAAGCAGTAATGAAATATAATTAGAGAATGATATATATCCAAAATCACGTGAGATATAATATGATAATGAAATACAAAGGTTAATGAATTCCACGATGTTGTAATATAATATCGATTGTGAATCCAGATTTTAAATGTAAAATTAGATACATTTAACAGAACGTGTGAAGCATTATGGCAAACATTTAACCACACCCTGAACATTAAAAGCGCTATGGCTGTCGTATTAATATATGTAAGAATGTTAGATGCTTAGTCAGTCAGAGAAGAATTAAATGAAGCCTTCCAAAAGTAAGATTTATACAGGTGAGAAGATATGTGAAAATTATAGATGGAGTACAGACTATTTAACTTAATTATAAACTGGTAGGTATGCTAGGCTTAGGCTACAATGGGAGAGCTACATTTATCCAAAAACTGAGTTTTGGTTTTACTATTGCGTGAAATAGTTACTCAACTGGAACATTTTGCGTACTAAACTTTGAAGGTGCTGGAGAGTTTTAAATTTGGTATTGTATTTTTCTGTATTCTAGACTGATTTTGACTTGACTTTACTTCCATTTGTTAGTTCTAGAATTAAGATAAAACAATTTTTAGACGTTAGTTACTTACATAGTGCTCAACGACGGGAGCATGAGCCACGGCTACTGGAGCATGAGCGACGGCAACGGGAGCATGAGCGTAAGCAGCTGGGGCATGAGAGTAGCTCAGGACAGGAGCGGCGGCGATGTGACCATAGGAGTGAGCCTGATGCACTTCAATGGGTGAAGCGCAGGCTGCGACTGCCAGGGCAGCAATCATCAACAGCTGCAAACAAACACATTTCAACTAAATCATTAACATAATCGGTCAACTCACATTCAGTTCCTGTCAAGCCGAGGACGAGTCTTCCTCAATAAACCTTAGCCTCTATCATCAGAATGAAGAGCAGTGCCATCCTTATTGGAGTCAGACGTGAACGTTTTATGACACTTAGGCTCTATATCACTAGGCTGATTATTGGGCGCTGAGTCTTACTGCTTTCTATTATTTGTTTCCCTCTTAACTCCGTTAACGATTTTTGCAAGTATCTAGTTCAGGATTTTGGCATTAGTTTATATTTGTCTTATAGTGCTCATTTTCATAAAATATGGCAAAATTATGAGAATCCGTGAAGCAAACCAATGAAAACAGAGTTAAAACTCGCTTCTTAGAAAAGATCTGCTTTATTTAATGGTATACTATATGTCTAGACCAATTGTTGAGGAATGTCTGAGCCACATGAATATTGAACTTTAGGACCACAAGTTGAAACTAAATGGGGCGTTAGCTTTTGTTGTTTATATTTGAGTAACATGACTTCTATAATGAATATTTCTTACATTTTACTTAATGTGCCCTTTCTAAGATTTTAACTGCCCAACATGAAGGAAAGGGTATTGCTACTTTATCATAAGTGAACTGATAGTTCTATGCAGTGAACTTATGGTATAGCTTGTAGTTCTGTGTACTACTTCAGAGGCATTTTCTTACATCTTGTTGAAATAAATGAGTACGAACGTTGAATGCTAAAATTAATTGAGTAACACACAACGTCTGCCCAGTGTATAGAATGGATAATTTTAAAAATCGTGTCAAATTTTATACATTTTTGTTGAATATTTACTAAGAAAATATGAATATATTATATTACAAAATGGCATTTTCTAAGAAGTTCCATTAAGGATTTACTGGAGTTGTGTACAAAAGTTCATCTCTAGCAGCTAATGCTGGATATTACTATAGTGCTTGTTATTGCAGTGTTGTAAATCCTTCAGAAGGTCGTGCTGCGTACCATTGTATAAGACATTGAAAAATAGTTGTATATTCCCAGGTCGCCAAGGCCACATAACCAGCTGGGGGGGGGGGGGAAGCCTCAGGTTACTGACTACGTCCCACCTCCAGTTCTGCGCCCCACTCATGACGCCTGTATTGGTCAGAGCTGGGGAATGCAGCGGCCGGGTGGTAAGCCTTGATCCAGGATGGGCTGTTGCGCCAGGAGTTTATTAGGTGCCGCATATTCAGACTATAAATGGGTGATGGAGTTATTTTTATCCAATTTATGTTTTAATCAGTGCCTTGGAAAAAAAATCTTTTTTTATAATGTGTTTTGAAGTATTGGAGTAAAGCTTACAAAAGTTGTGTTACCATATAAGCCACAAACATCCACACATAATTATGTTAAGGCAATAAGCAGTACATTCAGTTCCATAAATTGGCCCTGAGATTTCTTGCCTGTGTTGTCAGATGTGACCGAACACTTCAAAGCTAACCTACTAATTTGTCTCCTAGTTTGCTCTTTCTTGTGTAATTACCATGGACCACAAGTGTCTAAATGTCAAGACGAAGGCATTTTCTAGAGGGCTATTCCTTGTTAACTGTTGATATACGGTGACTAACTGAGCTACTCAGGGTAATTCTTGCTCAGAATAGTAGATCCCGTTAATCTATTGAGTTCTATTTTTCCCTCTCGCTCTTTCTCTCTGTGCAACTTGAGACGAAACTGTTGTGTTTCTATGAGTTCCGTCACCCTAATGTGAAGGAACCAGATACAGTACTCACCTTGAAGGCCATTTTGTGCTGTGTTATGTTGTAGTTGAGTGAAGTGTATCACAAGTGGATATGATGTTGATGCTGAGGTAAAGCGAGCTTTTATACCACCGCGCCGCAGCGTTAGCCACGCCCACGCTCCTTGCAAACTTTCGGAGCTGTCTCTTGTACTTGTTTTGAATTTCGCAACACTTTGGAATGTTTTAAAGTGTTGTTGCTATTCAGTTTTTTCTTGATAGAGGATAGCATTAGTTGACCAACATATAGGTACCGTTGCAAAAATCTAGCTATAGATTCGCTTTGCTTAATGTATATCATCATAGATACAAGAAATACAAGAGTGTTTGAGGAAACCAAATTTATAGGTATATGTTTCTGTAAAAAATTATGTCGGCTAATATTAAGTAAATACACATTAGCCTTGAAAGAAATAGAGTTTAGTGTTATACACAAATGTACGATAGTGGTAGAGAAACTCAGGTCAGAGTATCATATTCGATTTTTCTCCTCCATTAATGAAGAAGTTGTTTTTGGTGTGCCAATTTTAAAACATGCTACACAGAGCTACCCAGAGAGAAACACGGTTTTAGGTTAACACTGCACTCCACTAATATTTCTGATACAACAACAACAACAACTACTACTACTACACTACTACTACTACTACTACTACTACTACTACTACTACTACTACTACTACTACTACTACTACTACTACTACTACCACCACCACCACCACCACCACCACCGCCGCCGCCACCGCCGCCGCCACCGCCGCCGCCGCCACCACCACCACCACCAGCACCACCACCACCACCGCCGCCGCCGCCACCGCCGCCACCACCACCACCAATACCACCACCACCAATACCACCACCACCAACACCACCACCACCACCGCCACCACCACCACCAATAACACCACCAGCACCACCACCACCGCCACCAACAACACCACCACCACCGCCACCACCACCAACAACACCACCAGCACCACCACCACCACCGCCGCCGCCACCGCCGCCACCACCACCAACACCACCAGCACCACCACCAGCACCACCACCACCGCCAACACCACCAGCACCTCCACCACCACCAACACCACCGCCACCACCACCACCACCAACACCACCACCACCGCCAACAACAACAACACCACCACCGCCACCACCACCAACAACACCAGCAGCACCACCACCACCAACAACACCACCACCACCACCGCCACCACCACCAACAACACCACCAGCACCACCACCACCACCGCCGCCGTGGCCGTCGCCGCCACCGCCGCCGCCGCCAGTGCCGCCACCACCACCACCATCACCAACACCATCACCACCACCAACTATGAGTACTGGTACTTCAGCTAAGAGTTCTACTACTACGAGTATTACTACGAGTATTACTACGAGTGCTCCTATTACAACTAGGAGTTATATTGCTGTTACTACTATGAGTACCACCACTACAGCTACGAGTACTACTACGAGGTATACTGCTACTACAACTACGAGTTATACTTGTACTACAACTATGAGTACCACTACTGCAACTACTAGTACTACTACGAGTTATGGTACTAGAACTACGAGGTATACTATTAAGAGTACCACTACTACTACAACTAGGAATACTACTACAACTACGAGTTATACTCCTACTACAGTCACGAGTATTATTAAAACTACGAATACTACTACGAATTATACTGCTACTACAACTACGAGTTATACTGCTACCACTACGAGTACCCCTACTACAAGTACGAGCACTTCTAGAACTATAACTACTACTACTACTACTACTACTACTACTACTACTACTACTACTACTACTACTACTACTACTGCTACTACTACTACTACTACTACTACTACTACTACTACGAGTAGTGCTACATCTACGAGTTATTCTGCTACTACAACTAGGAGTACTACTACGAGTTATACTGCTACTATTAGGAGTACCACTACTACAGCTACGAGTTCTACTACGAGATACACAGCTACTACAACTACGAGTTATACTGTTACTGCAACTAAGAGTACTAGTACTACAACTACGAGTGTTACTGCTACTACTACGAGTACTACTAGCACTACTATTACTACGACCACAAGTACTACTATCGTTTGTTAGCTCTTTGAAGGACTTGAATAAATTGAAATTGTTTTGTTGTTTAACGCCACTGTCAATTGTCTGAATCACATCAACGTCGCCGGTGTGCCGGAAGTTTGTCCCGCAGGAGTTATTTTACATACCAGTAAATCTACTGACATGCAGCTGTCGTTTTTAAGCACGCTTAAAAACCATCGGTCTGGGCCGGCTTTGAGTCCGTGACCTTAGGATCAGTAGGCCAGCATCTAGCCAACTGAGCCACCCAGACCGACTCGAAGGACTTGCAGGTAGACAGTGAAATGCACCCTACATCAACGGGGGGAATCCAGCACGCGATGGAGGAAATAATTACTGGTACGTATCATGCAAAGGCAAGAATTTATTGAAAATGATTATTTATTTATGCCAATAAACTAACTGCTGGTTTTTTAAAACACACAAGCCCTGTGTGGACAATGTTTAGGTGGAATCAGGACTGAAAGGGTCAAGGTCACAGCCGGGATTTGAACCACGTATGTTCCGCACCGAGCGGCTGCTTTAACCAATAAGCTACCATGGATTACATACTGACATACTTGCAAGTTGGCCATGGCAGCTTAGTGGTTAAAGCAGCCGCTCGAGACAGAAGATCTGTGGTTCAAACTCCAGCTATGGCATTGAATTTATTCTACCTCTTATGTACTTAAATACTTAGATGCAGCTATATATTTCCCACAAGATAAGAAACAAACCAGAAAGAGCGAAGGGGGAAATGGGTATGTGTGGATTGAGACCGATGATCTTGTGTTATACTCATGCTATATATCACCTGCAAAAGGTGTGGAAGACTTCCAGTACTTCGTATCTGAAATAAATACTAGCATTCGGCAACACAGGAGAAAGAAATTTTATTATTAATATTAGGCGATTTTAATGCTGAATCGTTCTCTTGGGGATCACCTATAGAAGATAGAAAAGGCATATTTTTGGGCAGAATGGGTAAGTGAAAATGGTTTCATCATTGTAAATGAAGGGAAATCACCTACTTTTGACAGAAATGTAGGCACGTCCTTTATAGATGTTCCTATCTGTACTTCATATGCTAGTAGACTAGTAAGTAATTGGTGCGTGAGCATGGAAAAGAATTTGAGTTACCATATAAATATTGATACAGAGTTGAAAGAAGATGTGAGAGAAATAAAAAGAAAACATCAACCGAAAGGATGGATATAAAAAGAAGAAAAGAAAGAAGAGATACTTGAGAAAGTTGAAGGATATTTAAGGAATCCAAAGTATATTATGAGGCATATCAATTAGATAGTGTTATGGAAATGGTCTGTAACTTAACCTTAAAAAGGGGGGGGGGGGAACTGCATACCGGACGTAAAAGCACTTATTGGTGAATAATAAAATAGCAGCATTAAAGAAAAACTGCACTAAAGCTGAAAGAATTTTAACTCGAATAAATAAGAAGAACGTTACTGAGGCTGAAGAGGAAGCAGCACGAAACAATTGAAGGCTTTGTCGGGGTTCTCTAAAAAGAGATACCAAATACAAAGGCGACGCCTGTAAAGAAGTATGTGCTGAAGTAGACAATGACAAGTGGGGCACTGTATATAAAACAGTTATTGGCAAGTGTGTGCTGAGATCATCAAAGGTAGATGATTTGTTCCCCAAACAGAAAAAAAAAAAAAAAAAAAAAAAAAAAAAAAAATAATAATAATAATAATAATAATAATAATAATAATAATAATAATAATAATAATAATTAATAATAATAATAATAATAATAATAATAATAATAATAATAATAATAATAATAATAATAATAATAATAAATAATAATAATAATAATAATAATATAATCATAATAATAATAATAATAATAATAATAATAATAATAATAATAATAAAATGGCCGGAAATACCTGATGTAGACAACATTTCAGTATGCACAAAAGAAGAAATAACAAAAGCAGAGGGGAAAATAAGATCAGGCAAGGCAGAGGTCCAGTTGGGATACCGTCGGAGATTAAGTTTACCGCAACACACATACTTGAACTGCTGACAGAAACGATAAATAAACTGATTACAATAGGAGACTCCTCCAAAGAATGGACCGTAGGAAAATTGATTCTCATTGAAAACCCAAATAGAACAAAAGAAACGAAGCTATGAACAAACAATATGTAGTAGCATTGGTAACACTCGACGTTAAAAATGCATTCGACTCTGTTCTCAGGAAAGGCATAATGGATGAGCTAAGATGGCGACAAACATCACCTTATTTCGCCATACTTATATGCAGCTGTTTAGAGAACACGATAATCCTGATTGGAGAAGGGAGCAAAATGGACATGACGTGTGGAGTACAACAGGGTTCAGCGTTAGGCCCGACATTATGGAACATAGTGGTGTATTGAAGCAAGAGGTCCAGGAGGGACAACAATTGTGGGATATGCTGATGATCTACCATTAGTCGTTAGTGGTGGTACAAAGAGGAGGTAGAAGACAGGATAGAATAGACCGTAGGTAATGTAAAATCCTAGATGTTGGGAAAAGGTTTGCAACTGGCTCATAAAGAAAAATGAAGTAGTAATCCTGCAGGAAAAAGAACTGTAAGGGAAATTGAAGTTTAAATATGAAATATGCAGATAAAATCTACAAGAAATCTAAAATTCCTTGGTATTCAAATAGGACATAACTTTGCCATGGGCCCACACCTACAGAATGCGGCAGCAAAAGCAGAGTAAGTAATTGTGATTCTGAGCCGTTTGATGACAGATGTAGGAGGGCCAAAACCGTGTAAGAGGCGTATATTGGCTGGTGTCGCCAATTCAATTATCGTCTATGGCGCACCGGTATAGAAAGATGGGATAGATAAAGCCACATATAGGAGCTGGTCAAAAAGACCCAAAGGAAGGTGGCCATAAGAACTGCCAGTGTCCACAGCACCGTTTCTACCAAAGCGATTCATATCATAGCCAGTACGGTGCCCATGCTCCCGTCATTGGAGAAACAACCTACCAATCAGACACAAAACAACTTGCACAAAAAGATAGCCAGAGAACACACTTATGAGATGTGGCAATAAGAATGGAACGAGAAACGGTTTGCGTCTCAATGGATTAAAAGGCTGATTCCACTAATAAAATCATGAGTAGAGAGAGCACACGGAGAAGTAGGCTACTATGTAAACCAGGGACATGGTTGTTTTAAGGGCTATCTATAATCCATGAACCTGGTAAAAGATGACAGATGCCCATATTGTGGCGCATTGCATTCAGCAGAGCATGAAGTACTTATTAGCCTGAGATCGATTCCTGCGAGGAGCACCGTGGAAAAACACCTAGGAACAGCCTTAAATGCAATAATGCAGTAGGCCACATCCTAGAGCACAACGATAACTGGAAACACATTGCAAAAATGAATAACCACACACTTAAGACCAAATCGGACGATGCAAAATGAGAAGAGTACACGGGGAGGCGTCCTTCGATGTTATGTTTCGATGGTTCCGAAAGGCTTCAGTTTTGAGAGGGCCATTTGATCTGCTTAACGAAGACACCAGCGACTTCCTCACTAAAATAAGAAACGACTACTGCTACTACTACTACTGCTGCTGCTGCTACTACTACTACTGCTGCTACTACTACTACTACTACTACTACTACTACTACTACTACTACTACTACTACTACTACTACTACTACTACTACTACTACTACTACTACTACTGTTACTACTGTTACTACTACTACTACTATTACTACTACTGCTACTACTACAGCTACAAGTACTACTACAACACGAGTACCACTAGTACTATAGCTACGAGTACCACTAATACTACAGGTACGCGTACTACTGCAACTACGACACTACTACTGCAGCTGCGAGTAGTACTAGAACTGCCAGTAGTGTTAGTACTGCAAGTTCTACTACGAGTACTGCAACTACAAGCAATACTAGTGCTATTACTGCTACAACTAGGGGTACTACTACTACGAGTCTATTACTTCAACAAATACGAGTACTACTAATACTGCAACTACGAGTAGTACTACAAATACAAGTACTACTGCAACAAAGAGTATTGCTACAACTACAACTATCATAACAACAAAAATGTTGAGAGTAAACTGAAAGAATGGATGTAAGTTTACGGAGAACCTTCTAACAAATACATGATAAAGCGGGTAAGGATAGTGAAATAAGTAGGGAAAGTAGTGTAGAATGGGCAGCAGAAAGATGGAGAGCAGGAAAAACTAGAAAGAGAAAGGTTGAAGAAATCTTAATGTCTTACATTAAAATGCATAGAATTCTTAAGCGGGTGGCTACATGTTATCTACTGTCAAACCATCATGTCAATAGAAAGAATGGAAACAACAGTGGGCAACGTTCAGTGACAGGGTAAACATGCTGAGCCACCAGATTGTATGAGAGATGGGGATGTGGTTGATACTTGCGACCCTGTATAAATCTAGTAAGGGCCCTATGCAGAAACGTTAACGTAAATGTAACACGTACTCAAAACCCTTGTGGCCAGTGACCACAAACAAAATGGGGCCATTAACGATTTCTGTTTTCAACTATAAGAACGCTATCGCCAGACGCTAACACCAAATCTCACAATCTTCAAGCTTTCATGTTCGCGTAAATGTGATTAAAGAAGGGGGGGGGGGGGGGTGAGTGAGTGAGAGAGAGAGAGAGAGACGGGGTGGAGAGAATGAAAAACATTATAGCACTGCATAAAACAGAAAAGAAGGGAAATTGGGTCATCTGTTGAGAACTTAATTATTTTATTTGAAAACCTTCAATGTGTTTATTACAAAAATCATAAATCTCATAACGGTGCTTTGTTAAAACTACATATTTGAAAAGAGCTGCCGAAAGAATTGAAATATAAAGATAGACTTTAATTTATTATTGTGAAAGTCTATACCTAGGTTATACAGGTAAACTATTCAATTTTTTTCATTATGGAAATGCATAATGTTTAGAACGAAACAAACACAGAATTAGTGCAGCTTCTGGTAACAGGACTATGTATTTAAAGTTAGTTTTGTTGTACTTGTCGTTGCGTAGTTTGGTGGTAATCTGGCTACTTACCAAGTGCGAAGTCCGGATTCGATTCCCGGTATCAAGGAGGGGGGGGGGGCGACTTTCTCCTGTATGAGACCTGACCCGCGGCACAGTCAACTTCGTAAGGTCCATGGCGGGCCAACTAGGAACTATTGGGCCGAGAACTGGCGACTCTTGGTTGCGAACACCGCATAAGTGGTCAGGAGAGCCTGGGTGCTGACCACGTACCACCTTGCAATAATGCACCCCACTCATAACGCCTGTAGAGGGCAGAGGTGGGGGATGCAGCGACCAGGCGGTAGGATTTGGAAAGGGCTGTTGTGCCGCGGGATTTGGTATAGAAATATAAAGCAATCTACGGTTGGGTTTTTTAAAATTTAAATTGGTTGAAAAATTCTTCACATGTCATTATTTTAAACTTTGCGTTAGCGAAAATAATACAATGTCAGCTAATCTTTTTCATATTTTTTAACTGGTGGCCCAAAATTTTTAAATCTATAATTCCAGAAGCACTTCTATAAATTTCAATGAAATAAGTTAAAAACTGTGGTCTGAGCAGCATTTTGAAAACTGAAAAATTCTGAAATAATCCAATGTGTTATATTCATCTGGTTTTCTCTACCCATTCTTCTGTAAACTATTTTTATACACAAGAGCTTTTTCTTCTATCTCACATACTAATCGAAAGAATTAGTTGCAAGAAATGGTTTTATTACACATTACCTTATAGGTAGAACGTAAATAGAGGAATACTACAGCAGGCTTATGCGATAGTCAGAACGTTGTAGAGCAGGTTGCTATATGGTGACTGGAGGAAACAATGAAAGGAATGGGCACTCATTTGAGAAATGTTGTTTTTGGAAATTCAAACCGATAACGACAAATAACATGAAATTGGTTATCTCCACAAAAAATGTGTTTTGTGTTTTAACATCTATATCTTTGGTGTATCAAGCTTTTGTCTATCTCTTAGGGTTTATCACTTATGTAGAACTCATTCAGAATGAAGAGGGCTGCATAAACTACTCCCAGAAAATTCAAGATATGTCTGCACATATACTTTATTTGTCATGGAAATATCTTAAACGTATTAATTATACCTTAAACAAAATCGTTCCTGGCATTTTAGAGAAAATCTGAATCTAAGTGCACTCCCGAATGTGAGTGGCAGGCATTACTACCGTACCACCTAGTGTATTAAACTAATTTCTAGAGGAGTAGTGGAATAGTTAATTTTTTGTGCTTCAGTTTCTTTATTTCTTTCCTTTTTTACTTTCTCTACTGGTAAGTAGGGGAAGTATTGTATTCCACCCATAAATTCGATGTCGAGATTTCACCGGAAATATATGTTTTGAGGCCCCCTGAATCCAAAAAAAGCATTTTTAGAAAAAGGTCCGTGTGTGTGTCTGTGTGTCTGTGTGTGTGTCTGTGTGTCAGTCTGTCAGTCAGTCTGTGGACAGCATAACTCAAAAACGAAAAGTCGGTTAAAAACCAAAGTTGGTATTTAAGTTTAATGTTTTTCAAGGATGCGACACGAAGATTTTGAAGAAAATAGCCCCACGCTAAACTACCCTTTACATGGAGACTTTTTCGAAAATTTTGATTTTCTTGAAAATAGCTCTAACGATTTTTATTAAAATGTTATATGATTGAGATATTTTGATGAAAAATGAAATGTATATCTTGAATTTTCTGGCTATAGCCCCTGCAGTCGTATTTACTCTGGACAACCGTTAGAGATAGACCAAATTATACTGTACAAAAAATGTAGGTCTTGCTAAAATACACAATTTATGTCTCAATATGTTTTCTTGTAGGGTGAACCATTTCGGAGATATTCCTTGTTATGTGTGTGAGTTTCGGAAAACTTAGAAATTTCGTGAAATGGGTCATCGTTATTCATTTTTTTTTTATATGTTACGTGTGCAAAGAGAACGGAATCTCAAAGCTTTAAAAGATTTGGCTATCGCACAAAGCCTACTGTATTCTAATATTCCCCTTGCACCTACAAGGAAATAAGCAATAAGATAATTTGTACAAATGTTTATTTTAACTAACACGAAGAAGATAGAGGAATAAGAGTTTGTAAGAATGGTTAGTACAAAAGTAGAGAAAGTCATGTGAATGCAACACATCAGATTTTTCAGACTAAGCACTAAATGCATAATAAACTGCCACAAATTCAACGGGGTTGTACTATATGCAACCTAAAAGCATAGGTTTCTCAGATATGTACTTTGACTAAGTAGAAGAAATAGTTTATTCTACCAAAATATTCAATGCGAGATCTCACGGGTAATACATGTTTTGAGGGCCAGAAGAATTTTCGGGAAAGGACTGTGTCGTGTCAGTTTGTCTGAGTGTAATGTGCTTTTGACCATAAAACTCAAAACGCAAAGTCACACTTGGTATTCTAGGTATTTAGGTTCAGCACGTTTGATCATTTGAAACAAATTCCACCACCCTAAACTACCCTTAAATGAAAAAAAAAAATGTATTGTTTTTTATTTTCTGAATATCGGCTAACGATTTGGGTTAAGATATGTACATAACAAATGAGATGTAGGTATATTCTTGAATTTTCCGGGAATAGCCTATGAAGTCTTCTTCATTCTGGATGACTTTTATATACTTGTAAGAGATGGACAAAATCTTATTATGCAAAGAATATGGAACTCCTTAAAGCACACACTTTGTGGCAAGTAATACCGTTTGTAAAGTTAACAGTTTTTGAGATACTTATTCTTACTAGTTTGAATTTTCAAATACTGCAAATTTTTTCTCAAGTGGTAAGTTCCCATTTGCTTTGATTTCTCGTGGAATATAATCACATAACAATACGCTCTTTAAAAATTTGACTGTCAATTTACCTAAGTATCCTACAAGAACTTGTATAAATATGTAAGTATTGTAAGTTTATCTTCATCAACAGAATGTGTATGAATGAATAAATGTTTCAAGGAATACCTCGTAGAAAATTGAATAGAGAAAGTCGTGTAAATCCAACACATTAAATTTATACCGCTCAAATTCTTCTGAACTTGTTGGCTCTTATAATCAATAACAGTTTAGAATTGGAAGAGCACACATTAGGAGGATAATGGACCCAATCCGTAGAAGTAGTGCTACAACAGTAACCATAAGATCGTCATGTAACACCATCGCTTGCCTTCGTGGGAATTCAGGCCAGCTGCTGCACTTTCTGCATTTTCATCTTTGAGGCATCAGTTCAATATACCAGGTACTTCAATTCATCCATCTTTGGCATCAGTGGATATCCCTCCGTGCGTTAAAACAGTTGCAAAACGCAACGGCGCAATGCCTATGAAGCGGGCGCTAGTGGCAAGGGAGAACTTGTTCTGCTTATCAGAGGAGAGATGAGAGTCAGTTCCCAGGCTTGAACTGGCGTCATAACTGACAATAACAGTATAAACAATCGAAAATCTATTATAATATTTTGCGCTTTAGTTACAGGCTTATTTTTTTCTTCTTCAGGGAATCAAGTCAGTCCTGCATCTGCTGCTAGTCCCTAACATTACAGAATTATTATTATTATTATTATTATTATTATTATTATTATTATTATTATTATTATTATTATTATTATTATTATTATTATTATTATTATTATTATTATTATTATTATTATTATTATTATTATTATTACGATTATCATTATCATTATTATTATTATTATTATTATTATTATTATTATTATTATTATTATTATTATTATTATTATTATTATTATTATTATTATTATTATTATTATTATTATTATTACTATTGTAGTAGGTCTTTCTCCCAGCCAGAGTTAGAGGACCAGGGCATCTGGAATTCCTGGAAGGTGAGCTTGGGGGTTTTTTGATTAGGTGCCGGTACGACTGGCGGTACAACACTGGTTGTGCACCACCTTACTATCGTGAACCTGTAAAGGTCCATCTCAATTAGATGTCCCCTATACGCTGGATAGGTCTAGGTTACCCAATATCTTCGCCGACAACATCACTTTTGCCAAACCCATTAGATTTATTATTTTGGTGTCACGTTACGTTTGAAACAGATCCTCTCAATGAAGAGGTCTTACGTCAAAGAATGGCTGAAGCATGTGGATCTGTCACACACGCAGTTTTCAGAAACATCCACATGGATACAAGAAGAGGGTTGGAACATTGTATCAATCAACAGCGGCCTAATTTTGAACATCTATTCTATGAATGAAGTCATCATAACAGTAGCTTTTTATGATAGCAGCAATGAAAATAATAGCATAATAAACTATAACAATGACAAGAATATTAATATTAATACAATTATGATAATAATTCTAAAATAATTGAAACAAAAGTATTTATCATACTAATGACAATCATTATGACAATAATAGTAATAACTGCAAAAGATAATAAGAATAACTATAAATAATAATAAAATACAACAATAACAGCAATAAGAAAAGAATAAATACCTACGAAGCATTTAGTGCCCTTACATTTGCATGGATTTTGATACGGCAGTTTCCAATCTGTAATCCATAATGTTAAACAAGAGCAGCATATATAGGAGTGAATTGATTCCTTCGAAACTAAAGCCCCTGTAGGTAAAGTGGGAACGGACTAACACGCTAGTTCAAACCTGGAAACAGACTTTCATTACTCGTGTTTTCTTAAAAGCGGATCAAAGTTCGCTCACACCACTGAAGCTCGCTTGAGTAATTGCTCAGTTGTGTTCTACAACTGTTTAAGCGTACGAAAGAATATCTACTTATGCCAAAGACGGATGAACTAGGCCACCGCGAACATCACCGTAAGCTTCTAGTGAATAGGATGAAACTGCGCTGCACTTTCACCTTCTCGAACAACCAAAGCTGTTTGAATTCCGAATTCCATGTTGGAGTGCTTAATTAGCATCACTATAATGGTTATGGTGCTGACATCTGGCGGCTTATCAGTGAAAGTAGGTTTCGATTGTCCAGGATCTTGTCATCTCTAAATTTACCACCTTTTCAGAACAGAACGTAAATTTACTAATGATATTTCAATAATTATAATCCTATCTTCCTTACTGCAGGACAAGGATTCCGTTGTGGTAAGGGAGTGGAATGAAAACAAAATATTGATTAATTATATGTTTATTTACAAGAATAAGAATAATTGTATAACAATATTCATGATACAAATGTATGGATGAGAGTGCGCCACTGAGTAAAAAAAAAAAAAAAAAAAAACAACAAAAGAATGAAGATGGAAAGTGGTATCTAACCATGGTAGCCATAACCATGTCCGCCAGAATATGCAATAGCGGGGGCGGCATGCGCGTAGGTGGCGATGGGGGCGGCATGGGCGTATGTGGCGATGGGGGCAGCATGGGCAACAACGGGAGCAGCTACGACGGCCTTATGCACGACAGGGGCGGGAGCAGGGTGAACAGCGTGGCCAGACTTCTGGACGACGGCGTTGAAACCATTGTGGCCATCAGCGGTGTAGTGTACGGTACGGGTGGTGCCGTCGGGTTCCACCAGGCTGTAGGAGCCTTCTACCTTATCGCCGACACGGGACTCGTGCTGTTCCTTGATGTCGTGGGTGTGGGCATCATGAACTCCATAGCTGAATTCGTAGTGGGGTGGTGCCTGAAACAAAACATGTCCAAAACGTCAGTCTCAGGTGTGCGACAACGATACTAGGCACTGAGCATATAGGGTATTGTACGTCTCTAATGCAGGATACCTTGTATCAGTGACACGTAATACATCTCTGGGGGAAATACCGTTTAGCCAGTGCTCCTGGACTCGCCTCCGATTTAATTGGTGGCTGCTTCTTACTCCAGAGGTTTGTTTATTAACATTAGTGGCAAGTTATCACTATTTAGAAAGTTGTAGTCACTTAGCATTTCACAAGTTAGCTTAAGCAGTAATGAAATATAATTAGAGGATGACATATATCCAAAATCACGTGAGATATAATATGATAATGAAATACAAAGGTTAATGAATTCCATGATGTTGTAATATAATATTGATTGTGAATCCAGATTTTAAACGTAAAATTAGATACATTTAACAGAACGTGTGAAGCATTATGGCAAACGTTTAACCACACCCTGAAGGTTCAAAATGCTGGTGGTTGTCATATTAATATATGCAAAAATGTTGGAAGCTTAATGAGTCAGAGAAGAATTAAATGAACTCCTCCAAAATTAAGATTTATACAGGTGAGAAGATATGTGAAAATTATAGAGTGATTGCAGACTATTTAATTTAATTATAAACTAGTAGGTATGCAAGGCTTAGGCTAGAATGGGAGAGCTGCATTTATCCAAAAACTGAGTTTTGGTTTTACTATTGCATGAAATAGTTACTCAACTGGAACATTTTCCGTGCTATACTTTGAAGGTACTGGAGAACTTTAAATTTGGTTTTGTATTTTTCTGTATTCAAGACTGATTTTGACTTGACTTTACTTCCATTTGTTATTACTAGAATTGGGATAAAAACATTTTAGACGTTAGTTACTTACATAGTGCTCAACGACGGGAGCATGAGCCACGGCTACTGGAGCATGAGCTACAGCCACAGGAGCATGAGCGACGGCAACGGGAGCATGAGCATAAGCAGCTGGGGCATGAGAGTAGCTCAGGACAGGAGCGGCGGCGATGTGACCATAGGAGTGAGCCTGATGCACTTCAATGGGTGAAGCGCAGGCTGCGACTGCCAGGGCAGCAATCATCAACAGCTGCAAACAAACACATTTCAACTAAATCATTAACAGAATCGGCCAACTCACATTCAGTTCCTGTCAAGCCGAGGACGAGTCTTCCTCAATACACCTTAGCCTCTTGCTTTCCCACAATAGCATTGGAATGAAGAGCAGTGCCATTCTTATTGGAGTCAGACTTCAAAGTTTTATGCCACTTAGGTTCTATACCCTAGGCTGATTATTGGGCGCTGAGTCTTACTGCTTTCTATTATTTGTTCCCCTTTTAACTTCGTTAACGATTTTTGCAAGTTTCTAGTTCAGGATTTTGGCATTTGTTTATATTTATCTTATAGTGCTCATTTTCATAAAATATGGCAAACATATGAGAATCTGTAAAGCAAACCAATGAAAACAGGATTATAACTCGCTTCTTAGAAAATGTCTGCTTTATTTGATGGTTTACTATGTGTCTAGACCAATTGTTGAGGAGTGTCTGAGCCACATGAATATTGAACTTTAGGACCACAAGTTGAAACTAAATGGGGCGTTAGCTTCTGTTGTTTATATTTAAGTAACATGACTTCTATAACGAATATTTCTCACATTTTACTTAATTTGCCCTTACTAAGATTTTAACTGCCCAACATGAAGGAAAGTGTATTGTTACTTTATCATAAGTGAACTGATAATTCTGTGCAGTGCACTTATGGTATAGCTTGTAGTTCTGTGTACTACTTCAGAGGCATTTTCTTACATCTTGTTGAAATAAATGAGTAGGAACGTCGAATGCTAAAATTAATTGAGTAACACACAACGTCTGCCCAGTGTATAGAATGCATAGTTTTAAAAATCGTGTCAAATTTTATACATATTTGTTGAATATTCACTAAGAAAATATGAATATATTATACTACAAAATTGCATTTTCTAAGAACTTCCACTAAACATTTACTGGAGTTGTGTACAAAAGTTCATCTCTAGCAGCTAATGCTGGATATTACTATAGTGCTTGTTATTGCAGTGTTGTAAATCCTTCAGAAGGTCGTGCTGCGTACCATTGTATAAGACATCAAAAAATAGTTGTATATTCCCAGGTCGCCAAGGCCACATAACCGGCTGGGGGTGTGGGGGTAAACGTCAGGTTACTGACTACGTCCCACCTCAAGTTCTGCACCCCACTCATGACGCCTGTATTGGTCAGAGGTGGGGAACGCAGCGGCCGGTTGCAGCCTTGATCCATGAAGGGCAGCTGCGCCAGGAGTTTATTAGGTGCCGCATATTCAGACTATAAATGGGTGGTGGAATTGATATTTTTATCCAATTTGTGTTAAAAAAAAAAAAAAAAAAAAAAAAGGAAGGAAAAGAAAAAGAAAAAAAATATTTTTTTATAATGTCTGTTTTGTAGTATTTGAGTAAAGCTTACAAAAGTTGTGTTACCATATAAGCCACTAACAGCCACAAATAACTATGTTAAGGCAATAAGCAGTGCATTTAGTTCCATAAATTAGCCCTCAGATTTCTTGCCTGTGTTATCAGATATGACCCAAACGTTCAAAGCCAACCTAATTTGTCTCCTAGTTTGTTCTTTCTTGTATAATTAACATAGACCACATGTGTCTAAATGACACGACGAAGGCATTTTCTAGAGGACTATTCCTTGATAACTGTTGATATATGGTCACTAACTGAGCTACTCAGGGTAATTCTTGCTCAGAATAGTAGATCACGTTAATCTATTGAGGTTGTTTTCTCGGTGCCTTTAAGAAATTATGAAAGTGTTGTTTTTCTATCAGCTCGGTCAATCTAATGTGACAGTACTCACCTTGAAGGCCATTTTGTGCTGTGTTATGTTGTAGTTGAGTGAAGTGTATCACAAGTGGATATGATGTTGATGCTGATGTAAAGCGAGCTTTTATACCACCGCGCCGCAGCATTAGCCACGCCCACGCTCCTTGCAAACTTTCGGAGCTGTCTCTTGTACTTGCTTTGAATTTCGCAACACTTGGGAATATTTTAAAGTGTTCTTGCTATTCAGTTTTTTCTTGACAGAGGATAGCATTATTTGACCAACATATAGGTACCGTTTCAAACATCTAGCTATAGATTCGGTTTGCTTAATGTATATCATCATAGATACAAGAAATTCGAGGGTGTTTGAGGAAACGGAATTAATAGGTATATGTTTCTGCAAAAAAATTATTCGGACAATGTAAACGAAATCTAAAGTAGCTTTGAAAGAAATAGAGTTTAGTGTTATACACAAATGTACGATAAGGGTAGAGAAACTCACGTCAGAATATCATATTCGATTTTTCTCCTCCATTAATGAAGAAGTTGTTTTTGGTGTGCCAATTTTAAAACATGCTACACAGAGCTACCCAGAGAGAAACACGGTTTTAGGTTAACAGCGCACTCAACTAATATTTCTGATACAACAGCAACAACCACTTCTACTACTACTACTGCTACTACTACTACTACTACTACTACTACTACTGCTACTACTACTACTACTGCTACTACTGCTACTACTGCTACTACTGCTACTACTGCTACTACTGCTACTAGTACTACTACTGCTACTACCACCATCACCATCACCACCACCGCCACAATCACCACCACCACCACCACCCCCGCCACCATCACCGCAACCACCGCCGCCGCCACCGCCACCCCCACCACAACCACCACCACCACCACCACCACTTCCACCTCCACCAACACCACCACCACCACTTCCACCTCCACCAACACCACCACCACTAGCACCACCACCGTAACCGCCACCACCACCATCACCGCCGCCACCACAACCGCCACCACCACCGCCACCGCAACCATCAGCACCACCACCACCGCCTTCGCCACCACAACCACCACCGCCACCACCACCACCATCACCACAACTACCACCACCACCACCGCCATCGCCACCACAACCACCACCACCGCCACCACCACCACCACCATCACCGCCACCACCACCACCATCACCGCCACCGCCACCACCACCACCACCACCGCCACCACCACCACCGCCATCGCCAACACAACCACCACCACCGCCACCACCATCACCACTACCACCACCATCACCACCACCATCAACCGTGATTACTGCTACTTTAACTACGAGCTCGACTACTACGAGTATTACTAAACTACGAGTACTCCTATTACAGCTACGAGGTATACTGCAATTACAACTATGAGTACCACCACTATAACTACGAGTACTACTACGAGATATACTGCTACTACAAGTACGAGTTATACTCCAACTGCAAGTACGAGTTGTACTTCAGCTACAACTAGGAGTGCCACTAATGCAACTACGAGTACTACTACGAGTTATCGTACTACAACTACGAGTTATGCTCCTACTACAATTACGAGTACTATTAAAACTACGAATACTACTACTAAATATAGTGCTACTACAACTATGAGTTACACTGCTGCCACTACGAGTACCCCTACTACCTGTACGAGCACTTCTACAACTACAAGTACTACTAGGAGCTATACTACTACTACTACGAGCAGTACTACATCTACGTGTTATACTGCTACTTCAACTACGAGTACTACTAGGAGCTATACTACTACTAATACGAGTACCACTACTACAATTACGAGTACTACTACGAGTTATACTGCTAGTGCTACTACGAGTACTACTGCGAGTTATACTACTACGAGTACTACTAGACGGTATACTGCTTATAATACGAGTACCACTACTACAACTACGAGTACTACTACGAGTTATACTGCTACTACTGCTACGACTACTACTACGAGTTACACTGCTACTAATACGAGCACCACTACTACAACTACGAGTACTACTAGGAGTTATACTGCTTGTACAGCTACGGGTAGTACTACGAGTTATACTGCTACTAATACCAGCATAACTACAACAACTACGAGTACTACTAGGAATGATACTGCTACTAATGCCAGTTCCACTACTACAAATACGAGTACTACTACGAGATATATTGCTACTACAACTGCGAGTTAAACTGCTACTACTACTACTACGAGTACTACTACGAGTTATACTGCTACTAATACGAGTACCAGTACTGCAACTACGAGTACTACTAAGAGTTATACTACTACTAATACGAGTACCACTACTACAACTACGAGTGCTACTACGAGTTATACTGCTACTACTACTAGCCGTACTACATTTACGAGTTGTACTGTTACTTCAACTACGAGTACTACTACAACTGCGAGTTATACTGCTACCACAACTACGAGTACTACTACGAGTTATACTGCTACTAGTACGAGTACCACTACTACAACTACGAGTACTACTACGAGATATACCGCTGCTCCAACTACGAGTTATACTGTTAGTGTAGCTAAGAGTACTAGTACTACAACTACGAGTGTTACTACTGCCGCTACAGTACGAGATCTACTACTATGAGTACTACTAGCACTACTATTAGTACAACTACGAGTACTACTATCTTTTGTTAGCCCTTCGAAGGACTTGCATAAATTGAAATTGTTTTGTTGTTTAACGCCACTGTCAATTGCCTGAATCATATCAACCTTGCCGGTGTGCTGTAATTTTGTCCCGCAGGAGTTATTTTACATGCAAGAATATCCACTGACATGGAGCTGTCGTTTTTAAGCACACTTAAAAGCCATCGGTCTGGGCCGGCTTTGAATCCGTGACCTTAGGATCAGTAGGCCAGCATCTAACCAACTGAGCCACCCAGACCGACTCGAAGGACTTGCAGGTAGACAGTGAAATGCACCCTACATCAACGGGGGGAATCCAGCACGCGATGGAGGAAATAATTACTGGTACGTATCATGCAAAGGCAAGAATTTATTGAAAATGATTATTTATTTATGCCAATAAACTAACTGCTGGTTTTTTAAAACACACAAGCCCCGTGTGGGCAATGTTTAGGTGGAATCAGGACTGAAAATTTCAAAGTCACAGCCCGGATTTGAACCACGTATGTTTCGCACCGAGCTACTGCTTTAACCACTAAGCTACCATAGATTACATACTGGCATACTGGCAAGTTAATTTTTGTCCTTCAGTTTCATTATTTATTTCCTTTTTAGACTAAGCATTAAATGCATAATCAACTGCCACAGATTCAACTGGGTTTCACTATATGCAACCTAAAAGTGTAGGTTTGTCAGATATGTACTTTGACTAAGTAGAAGAAATAGTTTATTCTACCCAAAAATTGGATGCAAGATTTCACGGGTAGTGCATGTTTTGAGATCCTACTGAGCCCAAAGAATTTTCGGTAAAGGACTATGTGCTGTCACTTTGTCTGCCTGTGATGTACTTTTGACCATAAAACTCAAAACACAAAGTCACGCTTGGTATTTTAGGTATTTAGTTTCAGCACTTTTGATGATTTGAAACAAATTCCACCACGCTAAAAACTACGGTAAATGGGAAAAATGTCTTATTTTTTATTTTCTGGATATTGGCTAACGATTTGGGTTAAGATATGTACATAACAAATGAGATGTAGTTATATCTTGAATTTTCCGGGAATAGCCTATGAAGTCTTCTTCATTCTGGATGACTTCTGTACACTATTAAGAGATAGACAAAATCTTATTATGCAAAGAATGTGGAACTCCTTAAAGCACACACTTTGTGGCAAGTAACACCGTTTGTAAAGTTAACCGTTTTTGAGATACTTATTCTTATTAGTTTGAATTTTGAAATACTGCACATCTTTTCTCGAGTGGTGGGTTCCTATTTGTTTTTATTTCTCGTGGAATTTCAAAGAAATCACATAACAATACGGTCTTCAAAAAATTGACTATTGATTTACCTAAGTATCCTACAAGAGCTTGTATAAATATGTAAGTATTGCAAGTTTATCTACATCAACAAAATGTGTATGAATGAATAAATGTTTCAAGGAATACCTCGCGAAAACTGAATAGAGAAAGTCGTGTAAATCCAACACATTAAATTTATACCACTCAAATTCTTCTGAACTTGTTGGTTCTTATAATCAAAAACAGTTTAGAATTGGAAGAGCACACATTAGGAGGATAATGGACCCAATCCGTAGAAGTAGTGCTACAACAGTAACCATAAGATCGTCATGTAACACCATCGCTTGCCTTCGTGGGAATTCAGGCCAGCTGCTGCACTTTCTGCATTTTCATCTTTGAGGAATCAGTTCAATATATCAGGTACTTCAATTTATCCATCTTTGGCATCAGTGGATATCCCTTCGTGCGTTAAAACAGTTGCAAAACGCAACGGCGCAATGCCTATGAAGCGGGCGCTAGTGGCAAGGGCGAACTTGTTCTACTTATCAGAGGAGAGATGAGAGTCAGTTCCCAGGCTGGAACTAGCGTCATAACTGACAATAACAGTATAAACAATCGAAAATCTATTATAATATTTTGCGCTTTAGTTACAGGCTTATTTTTTTCTTCTTCAGGGAATCAAGTCAGTCCTGCATCTGCTGCTATTCTCTAACATTATAGATTACAGATTGTAAAGTGATGTAACAAAAACTATGCTAACATGAGTGCACGTAATGTTTCATTGGTATTTGCTCCTCTCTTATTACTGTTATTCTTATATTTTATTATTAGTTATTGTTATTAGTCTTGTTTGCAGTTGTTATAATTTTATTATTGTTATTACATTATTGTTTGATTATTATTATTATTATTATTATTATTATTATTATTATTATTATTATTATTATTATTATTATTATTATTATTATTATTATTATTATTATAATTATTATATGATTATTATTACTATTATTACTATTATTACTATTATTACTGTTATTATTATTATTATTATTATTATTATTATTATTATTATTATTATTATTATTATTATTATTATTATTATTATTATTATTATTATTATTATTATTATTATTATTATTATTATTATTATTATTATTATTGTAGTAGTAGTAGTAGCAGTAGCAGTAGTAGTAGTAGTAGTAGTACTGTCTTTCTCCCAGCCAGATTTAGACGACCAGGGCATCTGGAATTCCTGGAAGTTGAGCTTGGGGGTTTCTTGATTAGGTGCCGGTACGACTGGCGGTACAACACTGGTTGTGCACCACCTTACTATCGTGAACCTGTAAAGGTCCATCTCAATTAGATGTCCCCTATACGCTGGATAGGCCTAGGTGACCCAATATCTTCGCCGACAACATCTCTTAAGCCAAACCCATTATATTTATTATTTTGGTGTCAAGTTACGTTTGAAACAGATCCTCTCAATGAAGAGGTCTTACGTCAAAGAATGGCTGAAGCATGTGGATCTGTCACACACGCAGTTTTCAGAAACATCCACATGGATACAAGAGGAGGGTTGGAACATTGTATCAAGCAACAGCGGCCTAATTTTGGACACCTATTCTACCATAACAGTAGCTTTTGATGATAACAGTAATGAAAATAATAGCATAATAATAAACTAAACAATGACAAAAATATTAATATTAATACACTTATGATAATAATAAAATAATTGAAATTAAAGTATCATACTAATGACAATAATTATGATGATAATAGTAATAACTGCTAAAATATAATAAGAATAACTATAAATAGTAATAAAATACAACAATAACAGTAATAAGAAAATAACAAATGCCTACGAAACATTGTGTGCCCTCACATTTGCATGAATATTGATACGGCAGTTTACAATCTGTAATCCATAATATTAAACAAGAGCGGCATATACAGGAGTGAGTTGATTCCCTGGAAACTAAAGCCCCTGTAGGTAAAGTAGGAAACATTAAAAGATCCCTTCGGTTGATTATAATGTTATTCTCTATTATCACGGACTAACACGCTAGTTCAAACTGGAAACAAACTTCATCACCCGTGTTTTCTTAAAAGCGGAACAAACTTCGCTCACACCACTGAAGCTCGCTTGTGTAATTGCTCCGTTGCGTTCTACAACTGTTTAAGCGTACGAAGGAGTATCTACTTATACCAAAGACGTATGAACCAGAACACCACCAGGATCTGGTCATCTCTAAATTTACCACCTTTTCAGAACGGAATGTAAATTTACTAATTATATTTCAATAATTATAATAATATCTTCCTTACTGCAGGACAATTATTTTGTTGTGGTAAAGGAGTGCAATGAAAACAAAATATTAACTAATTGTATGTTTATTTACAAGAATAAGAATAATTGTATAACAATATTCATGATATAAATGTATGGATGAGAGTGCGTCACTGAGTAAATACAAAGGAATGAAGATGAAGACTAATATCTAACCATGGTAGCCATAACCATGTCCACCAGAATATGTAATAGCGGGGGCGGCATGCGCGTAGGTGGCGATTGGGGCGGCATGGGCGTAAGTGGCGATGGGGGCAGCATGGGCAACAACGGGAGCAGCTACGACGGCCTTATGCACGACAGGGGCGGGAGCAGGGTGAACAGCGTGGCCAGACTTCTGGACGACGGCGTTGAAACCATTGTGGCCATCAGCGGTGTAGTGTACGGTACGGGTGGTGCCGTCGGGTTCCACCAGGCTGTAGGAGCCTTCTACCTTATCGCCGACACGGGACTCGTGCTGTTCCTTGATGTCGTGGGTGTGGGCATCATGAACTCCATAGCTGAATTCGTAGTGGGGTGGTGCCTGAAACAAAACATGTCCAAAACGTCAGTCTCAGGTGTGCGACAACGATACTAGGCACTGAGCATATAGGGTTTTGTATGTCTCTAATGTAGGATACCTTGTATCAGTGGTGATAATAGGCACGTTAAACATCTCAGGGGGAAATGTCGTTTAGCTAGTGCTCCTGGACTCGCCTCTGATTTAATTGGTCACTACGTCTTACTGCAGAGGTTTGTTTATTAACATCAGTGGCAAGTTATCGCTATTTAGAAAGTTGTATTCACTTAACATTTCACAAGTTAGCTTAAGCAGTAATGAAATATAATTAGAGGATGACATATATCCAAAATCACGTGAGATATAATATGATAATGAAGTATTACAAAGGTTAATGAATTCCATGATTTTGTAATATAATATCGATTGTGAATCCAGATTTTACACATAAAATTAAATACATTTAACAGAACGTGTGAAGCATTATGCCAAACATTTAACCACACCCTGGAGATGCAAAGTGCTGGTGGTTGTCATATTAATATATGCAAAAATGTTGGATGCTTAATCAGTCAGAGAAGAACTAATGAAGCCCTCCAAAAGTAAGATTTATATAGGTGAGAAGATATGTGCAAATTAGAGAGGGATTGCAGCCTATTTAATTTAATTATAAACTAGTAGGTATGCTAGGCTTAGGCTAGAATGGGAGAGTTACATTTATCCAAAAACTGAGTTTTGGTTTTACTATTGCATGAAATAGTTACTCAACCGCAACATTTTCCGTACTACACTTTGAAGGTGCTGGAGAACTTTAAATTTGGTGTTGT